>PVJS01013539.1:0-41899 GCA_004027185.1 Glis glis | reverse complement strand
GGGGGGAGGGACACCAAGAGCTGTGTGCATGTATGTTAACACCAAACTGATATTCATTGTGATGTGAGACTACAGTGCACCAATAAAAACATAAAAAAATAAATAAAAAATAAAATAAAATCTGAAAATGTATCTAAATAAATGATAGATGATAGATAGATAGATAGATAGATAGATAGAAATAGATAGATTTCCCCAATGCCCATTAATGATGGGATGCAAGGGCAAGAAAAAATGAAACTTTTGGCTCATGTATAGTATCTGAATATGCATTTATTTGCTGAATTAGCAAATAGATATCAATCCAATTCACACATTTCTATTGACTCACACTATGCATTCAATTGTTATTTAGCCTCCTAAATGAGCATAAGATCACCCAAGTATTAAAAGCTTATTGATCCAAGCAACTTTTATTTTCTATTCATCTAAAGCTCTCTCTCTATACTTATATTATCACATATACCATAAAGTGGAAAACTGAACCAACTTGACAGTTAACCCACTCTTCACCCTGCCTTCTTTCAGACATGCTGAGAGACAGGAAATGGCCAAACAGTAAGAAAAATGAGGCCGAAAAATGAAGCAGGACAAACGAAAAACAAGAGAAAAACAAATGTATTCCACATACTGAATGAAAAGCTGCAGAATAATTGAGAGCCGGCTGCCTTTGCAGAGTGCTGTCATCATCCCATGCGTGATCCCTGCATTCCACGAAATTGCTGGATATAACATATCGGTACTATTATTGCTTCTTCCCTGCCATGTCCTCTTTTTACTATCATAAAAATAAGAGCCTGTCACAAAATATATACTATTAGCAAAGACTTGGTTTTATCCTTTCTAAAGTTACTCCTGTTTTATGCAGAATTTCTTTATAAAGATATTCTTAGAGTCCTCTTTGTTATCATAAATTATACCAAGAAAACCACCTTTCTTTTCTTCCTGACATATTATTTCATGAAGAATGTGTTCTGTTGCTTATGTACACAAGTGGGGTTCTTTCAAAACAGAAAAGCCATCTATTTTTCTTGCTTTCCGTGTGCTATCCATAGACTACAGTTAAGCACTTTAAGCATACAAATTTATTCTAGCAAATTGGCAATCTAAAAGTACAAGCAAGGCTTGTCGCATTCAAATAACCCTTAAACTATTTTAAGGGCAACTCTTTTTAAAAGTTAGAGCATAAAAACAATCAAGGGACTCGGGCACACTTCCCCAACAGAATCTGTAATCCCAGTTTACAAAAGACAAGTCGACTTTAAAGTCAATCAGAGATGACAGTGTTTCTTCTCAAAGCAACTGCTTTGGAGCCATTTTCTGCTGACCACTTAAAAATGTTCTTCTTGAAGTATTTTATGATATATTAGAGCCAGAGATATGGGATGTTAGTGTTGGAAGGAAGGAACTGCCCACGGTCTGTGATTCGATTCACACATTCTTTTTGCACCAGCCTCTTTAAGATCATCATTGCATTAGTGTGAGAATTTCAAAGCTGTAGAATTCAGGGCAGTACATTACAATCTACCAGCATTACTACTCCATTCTCCTGCTCTGACATTCTCCATTGATTGACAGATGAAGGAGAAGGAAGGGCAGCCACCATTAACTTAGAGTAAATGAAACTGGAATATTAAAATTCAGGATTATTTGAGTGACTGAATTGGCTGGCAGAATGTTCCCCAGTTAAGAGTGGGGAAAGATTAATTCTGCACACGACACCACTACTGTATTTATAGAAGTCTACTGGGACGATTGTTTGCACTGAATTGTTTTCTCCATTCATTTCAGTCAGACAGTTGTGTTGACTGATTTTTCTTTTTGATGTATGGAATGACTATTCGACTGAATTTACCATTTAATTTCCACTAATGCATTGTGAAAACAATACATTAGTCAAATAAGATTGGCAGGTATGAAGAAGTTTACCCCACAACTAGAGAGAAATAAAATATTGCCTTCCATAGTTATTTAAGTCATATGCTCTGGGTTTTCATGGATTGTTCCAATTTCAACTATTTTGTCACATGCTTTAGTTTTAGCTTCAAAAATGTAAGGACACTGATCCCTAGTAAAAATAAAAAGGTCTTCACAAAAACAGAGTAAAAAGGTGGTTATAAGAGACTAGGGGTAGAAGGAGGGATGGAGAAAGGGAAGATGATAATCAAAGAATATAGATTTGGTTAGACTCACGGAATAAATTTAGCAATCTTTTGCACTCATGGTGAATACAATTAATAATAATAATGATGTATATTTCAAAATTGCTAAAATAGATTTTAACACTTTTTAAAAACACAATAAATGATATATTGGTGAGATGATAGATATGTTAAGTACCTTGTTTGAATCATTCCATAATGTATATATAGATTAAAACATCACATTATACCCTATAAATATACACAATTATTTTTCAATTAAAAATAAAATCTTTGAAGTCAAGATAAAAATTAATTTGTATAAATCTAAAAATCATAGAGAAAAATTATCATCAAGCTAATTTCACTGAATTTCTTACTTATCAGGAAATTAAACTTTTGAGTATTATTCTAGATGCTCTGCAAGCACAAATATCAAAAAATATTCATAAAAATGGTCTTATTTTATATATTTTTCTTCCAATATTTGTACTTACTATGATAGGCTATTTCTCAGAACCTCATCCTATAATTCTGTGTTCTTATTGAACATTTGAGAATTTGTGGCATAGGTGGAAAAGAGAAACAATTTTTGCATAGATGATTATTTCAATAATGGTAATGTTATAGAGTGTTCTCCTCCATGGTTGATTAGTTTCTCATAGCAAAATGGTTGGATACTATGCTTTCTTTGGAAATGAAAAGGAACTTTTGGAAGTTTCTACATTCCATTAATCAATTTCTTCAAGGCAAAATTAATTCCTATCAAAATTAACATGTTGGCTTAACTATTCTTTTCACAAAATAATCAAACTGGGAGAATGGAGGGGATTGGGTAGGAAAAGGCTGGGGAAGATGAGGGGAAATAATCAAAGAATTTGTAGGAAAACAAAACAGAATTTTCAAAATAGTAGATAAAGACTTCTGCTTTGAATGATACCAACTCAAGCAAGACAAACATCCTAGAAAAGCTACATATGTCATATGCCACAATGAGCCAACCCATAGAATTATTGGGTAAAATAGTCACTAGGGTTACATTGATGATAACCTGAGTGCTGGGAAGGGTAGAACTGATGCAGAGTGTAGCTTGGGGACCTGGGAGGGATTTTATTTGTTGTAAAAATTAAAACTCCTTTAAATAAATAAATAGGGGAACATACAAATAAAGAAAAATCATTAAAAATAAGTGTATACGCTTGTTTCTGGAAAAGTAAACATATAAGGTACCCAAAACTAAAAGGAAGTGTACGTGCTTCCGATGGCCTTTGGAGAGGAGATCTGAAGTTGTGTCTTAGAGGAGGAGTCATTATCTTTACCACAAAGTCTTTTATTTAGATTTTAGCACATTACCAGTGTGTATATATATGTGTTCAGTAAAATATATGTACATGATTTTTCATAAGAGCACTTTTCATGATAGAAATTAAAGATAATCCAAATAATATCCTTAAAGAATAGAGGAGATAAATTGTGTGTGTGTGGGGGGGGTGCATGTACACATGGGTACACACACAAAATCATCAAAAATAAAATAATAGATGAGAAAGATATTGGGAAATGAAAACATGACTAAAGTGTATTTGGTCCTGTCATCCTGGGAGGGTTGGAGAATGCAGCTGATACAGTCTACAAAGAAGATCGCCATCAATTCAATCCCTCCTTATCCTATAGGCACCTGCTGCCTCTCACAGGAAGAGATGGGAGTCCAGTCCCCACCTACCTGTTGAAGCCAAGCTAGGATGAAGGCTTTCTTGGCCAACAGAAGGTGGATGAAGTGACACTGTGGGGATTCTTATTCCAGGCTATAAAGAGCCTTGAAGTTTGCACCTTAGTTTCTTGGAACACTTGCTATTGGAAGCCTCTCTCAAAACTCATCCACAAGCTTGAAGAAGCCCAAGCCACATGGGGAAGTCATGAGAGACACCCCATTCCGTATCCCCGGCTGAGTTTCCACAAGATAGCTGGTATCAACTGTGTGCCATGTAAGGGAGCCCACTCAGACATTCAGCCACATTGAGTCTCCATGCAACCAATAAGACATCGGATTCTAACTTCAGGGGAGACCACAATCAAAACCCGCTCAGCTGGGCCCAAACAACTCACGGAACCATAAGAGACAATAAACTATCATTTTAAGCCACTAAATTCTTGGGTAGTTTATTATATAACAAGAAATGAGTAAAACAGTGTTTTTGTTTCCTGTAATTTACATAGCAAATACCACAAACTTGGGAACTCGCAACAATAAAATGTTTATTCTCTCACAATTCTGGAGTCTGGAAATCTGAAATCAGTATCATTGGACTGAAGTTAGGGTGTCAGCAGGGCCACGCTCAGTCTGGAGTGTCCAGGGAAGAATCAGTTCCTTGGCTCTTCCAGCTTCTAACAAATGCCTGCCTACCAGCCAGTAAGTACCATGTGGAGGAGAGCTTGCCTGTCAGGTGGCAGCGTCTACTAAGAGCCCCATCCCTCAGTGACTCCTGTCCCTTGTGGAGCTGAGGCAGGGCACCTAAGAACTGCAGGAGCCAGCAGCAGGCAAGGACAGGGAGTGGCAGCCACATGAGATCAGCAGAGAGCACAGGGAACATCAAGGGTAGGAAAAGTCACCGAGGAAGAGTTTTGAATATATGTATAGGGATAGAGAAACCAGGATGTATTCAAGAGCCGGCATCCTCTGTAGGGTAACTTATGGTGCAAAGGGAAAGGGTGAATAACAAGTGCTGGATGTAGGTGGTGAACACCTTTATAATTCAAAGGAGGGTCTTATTACCAGAACTGCAAAATGAAGAAGAATCTGGAGTCCCTGTGGATGCAACAAGGAGGAAAGATAAGACCCAGAGATCAGAGATGGGAGAGGACAGAGGGAGGGAAGAAGAGAGAAACTTAAGGGAAATATTTGTGCCATGTTGTGCTGCTACAGGGCCAAGTCCAAGTCTGCCCCTCACTTCCAAATCTTTTTTTTTTTTTTTTTTTTTTTTTTTTAGTGAGGACCTAAGCAACTTAGTGATACCTATTTCAAAATTTAAAAAAATTAAACCACTGGGTATAGCTCAGAGGTAGAATGTCCCTGAGTTCAAGACACTGTACCAAAAAAAAAAAAACAAAAACAAGCCACTGTGTTCCTAAGTCTTCTAGGTACATGAGATCTTTTTATAAGGTCAAGTTCCCTGCTTTGACTTCACTCTGCCTCATCTTCCCCACTCCTCTTGGTGCCTGAAGGGGTTCTGGGAGCACTCTTTGACTTGTATTTGGGGCTCCCAGAACTCCATGTGTGACTGGAGGACTCAGGTGAAAAGTCTGCATTCCACCTGCCCGCTTCATTTCTCACAATCTCCCTGCTCCAGTCTAGACCCCTCAAGCCATTTCTTCTCTTTCTGTCAATAGTCCACCCCTCTAAACCCTCTAGACCCTTTTCTGGGGCAGAAGGAAGAGCAATATTAAAGAGGACAATTTCTATTTCTAGAGGAAAGTTGATGGCATGACACAGTATTCAGCTGCTCAGTAATGCAAATTGTTTAGAGTAGACCATGGATGCTGGTGGCCTCGACTCATGGAGCTTGAGAGCAGTGGTCTTTCCTCAGCAGTACACCTCTCTGCATCCTCCTCTCTGTCTCTCCTTACTCATCTTTGTCCACTGACTCACAGGCTTTCTGGACATAGGAGGAAGATAAGCACTTCCTAGAATCTCTGCTACAGGACCAAACATATTGAAATGACTTTTTTAAGAAGATATTGAAACAACAGAAAAAGAAGACACGAGGATTGTTTCTCCTGAGGGTTCAATTATTTAGAGGGCCTGTAGCAAACTTTGATTGATAAAGCTAACCTTTCCTTTCCTGGAAATAGTTGATCACACTGTGATGAAAACAAGTTAGAGAATGGAAAAATAATATTTGGATTTCCACAAAATAATGAAAATGCAGGGACTGTCTTTGACTTTTGCAAGGTGAGAAAAGATTTCACATTTTGATTATGTGATGGCAGGAGTCCGTTTTAAAACCAGGCCAGTCTGCATGACGCATTTAAAAATCAACCATTTCTATACAGCTGCAACCTCCACAAGGCTTCTTGTTGTTTCTGGGGAGAAATCACATTGTGGAGTGGTACCCTGCTCATGAGACTGACTAACATAATTTGGAAGTACGACAGTGGCTAAAAATGTGGAGCTGGCAGCAGTTTTGAGATGTGTTTTGCTACTAAATTGATTGCATAAAATGTTAAGGGTTCAAGTTCAGACAGGTAGATCTTGCGATTCATCGGGAGGGGCAGAAGCTATTGGGTTTCTCTTCTCCCTTTGTTACTATTTTCTTTGTGTCATTCTGTGTTTCTAGAAAAACAACTATGTGACCTTCAAAAAGTTACATTTCCTCTTTGATCTGTTTACATGTCTGTAAATATCTAAGCATATGTTCTAGGACTGTCCAGTAGAACTTTCTCTAATAAATAGAATCTTCTCTATGGGTTCTGTCCAATATGTATACATTAGTCACATGTAACTAATAACCACTTGAAATGAGGCTTTTATGACTGAGGAACTGAATTTTAATTTTTTCTTTTTCGGTACCAGGGATTGAACCCAGGGGCGTTCTACCTCCGCACCACACCCCCGGCCCTATTTTTTTTTTTTATACTTTATTTTGAAACCGGGTCTCATGAAGTTGCAGAGGGCCTCACTAGGTAGAGAGAGAGAGAGAAAGACAGGGAGAGAGAGAGAGAGCTGAGGCTGGCCGCGAACCCGGATCCTCCGGTCTCCACCTCCCAAAGTACTGGGATTACAGGCGTGTGCCACCACGCCCAGCTTACTTTAAATTTTAATTAAATATAAATAGCCCCATGTGTCTAGTGTCTATCACATTTACGATATAGATCTAGGTGAAATTTTTAAGTACACTACTCTATGACTCTTCCATTCATTAACTCAACCTAAATATTTCTACCTTTTGAGAAACAGAAAATAATTTAGGCTTCAGTGAAAAGTATTTTTGAAGCTCTTTGTCAGTTTGGGAATAGTATATTCTTTTTGTTGTTGTTGTCTGTGGAGGGGGGATGCTAAGGATTGAACCCAGGGGCTGGCACTCTACCACTGAACTAGAGCCCAAGCAGAACATTATATTCTTAAATTTTCCTTTGCTTTATGAAACTTTAATAATGTTGTAATTTCTTGCCCTTGGTCTCACCTTTGTGATTATGGAAAATATTGTGGGAGAACAGGGGCCATTTCAAGAGATCATGAAGAGAAACCTCCTTTTAGATTTAATTTCATTATGAGAATGCTCAGACTGTCAAGATGCTAAACTGCTTAAAGTAAAACCCATGCCTTTTTTTTATGCTATGTTGTTTTCTACATGTAGCTGGGAAAATGTTGCAAGTTAGCTCTTAAAAATAATCCTTAAAAACTGCATATCTATTTTTGCATCTGATGTGGCTGTTCAAAGCTTTCCTAGCACTTTATCCATTTCACTATTTCACTTAGTAAACAAACACAGTTGTCATGAGTACTCTGTGTATCTCTGTTTTTCCCAGCTAGTTACATGTTCTTTGAAGTTAGGAACTATATTTATCTCTCAGCCTTCATGCATATCACAATATCCACTGTTGATTCAGATCAAAGTTTAAGATGGGAGACAAAATTTAAAATTTATTCTTAGGGTCATGAACATCTAGGAATTCAACCAGAAGAAAAGCAAACTTTTTTTTCTTTCTTCTTTTTTTAGAAGCCAAGAAAGAAAAACTCCTGGTGTAAAATCTTGTCCCTAATAATTATTGTGTCTACACAATACATGTGGTTATACTTACTACACAATACATGTGGTTAAACTTATTTTAAAATACTTCCTTATCAAAGACTGTGAGGGGCTGGGGCTTGCTTCAGTGTAGCATGCTTTCCTGCCCACTGCAGGAGCTCAGGACCCATTTGGTTCACTGTTAGTCTGAAGCCTCAAGCTTGTGACCAGATTTCTGTGTTCCCCAAACATCCATGGCCTATATTTCAGGGTCTGAGGTACTCTGATGGAGTCTTAGCTGTCTCTCTCCCTGCTTGAAACCTGATCTTCCATCCCTTTTCTCAACCTGTGTGGCCATATTCCTATGCTAGGTCTCAGTTGGTTTAGTAATGATATAATTGTACTTAATTTTAAAGTTGTTTCTCTCTAGCTCCAAAATTCAGTGGCTTCTTACAATACTGCATTTTGTTCGTTTGCTTCAATTTTTGAGAGAATTAAACCCTGGTTACTCAGAAAGACAATAGGTTAAATTAGACAAGTAGGCAGTGCTTTTATAGTTAGATTTGCAGAGATGGAAGATGACCTAGCATGTTTTAAGAGTCTAATGATCTACTCTTGTGAGTCATGGGGTAAAGGAATGAAAGTTAATAAAAGGCTAAGTGATTCTTACACATTACATTAGCCAAGATGTAGTAGATTAGTCAATATTTGAATAAACCACAGATAGCCATCTTAAGTTTTCCCTTATTTTTCTAAGTAGTGATTCCAATGAACCGAGTCCTATAATCTTTAAAAAATAGTCACCGTTGCTAAAAGAAGAAATATTGCCAATCAGTCCTAATTAATGTTTGCCTATCAAATGCATTTGAAATAAATTTATTACTTTGCCTGATCTGTTTAACATTCCAAAGAGGGGAAAGCACACAAGAATTTATAGAGTCTCAGTCCTCCACACTAAAGCATGCAATAAATTACAATATTATTTGGCCATGAAACTAGCAAGCCATTAGAAATCACACCATTATCAAGGTATACAGTGGTAAACAGCAGGCGATGATCATGATGTAAAACAAAACAGACTATGTTGGAGTAGCTGTCAATAAAGCAATAATTAAATACATTTATATGTGTCTTTGGCAGGTAGGTTCTTTGAGGGCAATTGCTATGAATTCTATGTGCCTATCAAGATATTATGACTCGGCTTCTATAGCATCTATCCAAAAACTCCAAGGAAGAGTTACTGTGGGCCATTTTGGACTTCTCCTCAAAATAGAAGTTGAGCTGCATGCATTGAGAGCAGCAAACTCTCCATAGACCTTCCACACTAGTTCCAACCTTCCTATAATTAACTGGCACCTCAACAATTCAGGGAAAAGTGTGGTGGGTTTTAAAGAAGTTGAAAGAAAAGGAAAGAGAAATATGGAAAGAAGAAGGAAGGGAAGAACAGAGGAAAAGCAAAAGGTAGATATGGAGTACTTCAACGACATTTATATCAAAGTGGACCTAAACTAACCTGAGGATATTCTAAATTATTAGTCCATGCCACAGAGACTTAAATGAAAATAGCTAAGAAAGATTCTACTTTAAAACTTCACTGCATATGCCTTGCTATGGTTAGATGCAGAATGTCCCCTGAAGAACTCATGTATTAATGGTCGGGGTTGATATAATTAAGTCATGGGGGTTGCAGTCTCATCAGGGTGTAAATCCATTGTAGTGGATTTACTGGACAGTAACCTAGGCAGGTGGCTTGTGGCTAGAGAAGGTGGGTCCCTGGGGATGTGGCCATAGGGACCGTGCTTTTGTCTTTGAATCCCCTTGCTTGTTCACTCTCTTGCTTCCGGCATCCTTGATGTGAGAGTAGAGCCTTTGCTCTCTCCCTCTCTGTTTCCCACCGCTGTGCCCTGAGATCTGTAGACACCAGTCTCACATGGACTGAACCCCAAATCTCCAAAAAACTGTAAATAAATAAATCTTCATTCTCCTAAGCTGTGTGGTCAGTTCTTTTGGATTATATCAGTAAGAATTTTGATCAAGACATACCTGTTCATCTTACATTAACATATATATTATTTTATTATATTAAATATGTAATATATAAATATATATTAAGAGTACTATAGCTTGAATGTGTCCCTTTCAAAATTCAGGTGTTGTCAATGTGATGGTAATAACAGGTGGGACTTTAAAGAGGTGATTAGGTCATGAGGAATTCCTCCCTTGTTATTGGGACAAAAGCCTTTATAAGAGAGGCTTCATTGATTAGAATGTGCCTAGCTTCCTAATTTATGCGTCAGCCCTCTGCAATGTGAGCACACAGTGTTTCCCCCCTCAGGAGGAAACAGCAACTTAATCTTCAACTTCAGACCTCCAAGACTGTGAGAAAAAAATGTCTGTTCTTTGCAAATTACCCAGTCTCGGGTATTTTGTTGTGGCAGCACAAAACAGACTAAGACAGAGAGCATTATTTTGCAAAGGTATCTGGTTCTATCAGATATCTGGTTCTATCAGAGTGCACTTAAAGGTCACCTGACTCAACTTTAAAAAAAAATAATTAGCCCTCAGGTGAGTTACTGCTTCTTCCAGGTTGTGACCTTTTGATTTTCCAGAACTGTTGTCATAAAAAAAAAGACTAGTAGTACGTCAACTACTTTTAGGAGTTTTATAATATTAAGGGTTTTGTAAAAAGAATATCCTCCTGGATTATCAACACACTGTTGACCAGGTCAATGTATGCTGAGAAATTTACACAACAAAAAACACTTCACCTGGTTTGGGGAAGTGGTTCAGTGGTAGAACACTTGCCTAGCTGGCATGAGGCCCTGGGCCAAAACAAAACAAAATGAAAATAAAAACAAACCCTTCAGCTCTACTATAGAGACAGCAACCCTCCTTGCTTCAACCTTGTGCTTCTTAGGAAAGTTTAAAATGGCCAAATTGAGCCAAGCATAGACCCAAGTGATGCCACAGGATCAGATTTCACACAAAATCAGTTTTTCAGGTTAAAGTCATAGTTTAAAATATTTCAGAATGAATGAATTCCAAAAAAACAAGTAAGGTCAGATACAAAAAAAGCACCTATTAGATTATTCGATCTATATAAATTCCAGAATAGACAAAATTAATCTATAATGTCAGAAAATACATCAGTGTTCATTTATGGGAGATGGGGGTTCTTGCAGAGCCAGGAGGAGACTTTCTAGGGCTTTTGGAATTGTTCTCTATCTTCCAAGAGTACTGGTTACACAAATGTGTACTTTGTCTAAAAGTCATTGAACTTTTACTAAAAATATATTATTTTGTTGTATAGAATTTATACCTCAATAATGTTGATCAAAAACAAAACATAATAAAATAAAAGTCTCTCAAAACGTCACAGAAAATGTGTTTTCTCCCATGGGATCAGATTAGAAAAGGGGAATGGTCCTTTCTACTCTACAATATACCTAGAATTATCTAGATTATTTTAAAGTGCAGGAGTTCCTCCTTGAGGGATGCTCATCTTCACTTCATTATCTCGATATTTTCACTGTACCTCCTCCCAACATAGTGAAGTCATGTTTAGAGAAGGAAGACCGGCTCTTCCAATATCATATATTCTTTCCAAAGCTGATGCTTATGGAATATATTCTGGCTGCAATTTGCAAAACCTATCTTTTTGAGGCTCATAAATCTTAACAGTTAAACTATTGTTTCCCTGGGAAACAAGTTGGAAGATTTGTTTTAAAAATGAATAGCTGACATTTGACATTTTTGTTCACTGTGGTTCTACGTTCCCCTAGGGAGCAATGAGAGATGTAAAAGTGAGTAGGAATGTGAAACAAACACATTACAAAATATTACCTTGCTGCCTTTGCATTACACAGGTGACATAACATGATCATCCCCTATGTAAATTTCTTTTAAGCAACAATGCAGTGTCAGACTCAATAGGGTATAATCTTCATGAGTGTCAGGATCTTTGTTTATTTTTTGTTTTGTTAATTTTGTTTCCTGTTGCTACATTCCCAGTGCTGAGAACAATAGGACCTGGCAATAGAAAATGATCAAAAAATGTTTGTTGAATGACTGAGTAACAAACTCATTCATTTATTCTAGTGGTCAGTATGCATTGCAAGCTGTCATTGAGATGACAGTTTCTCTAAGGGATCTAGGAAGGGAGTCATCAACATATGTGTAGTCAAGGACTATCACAATCAATATATCCTTTCCCTGAACTGACCCTCCAACTCCAAATGGATATTTTTCATCTAACCTCACAGTTATTTCTAATAGAAAAACCATTACTTTCAGAAGAATGCAACACAAATCACATTGTGGATATAATCCTTGATGGTCTTTTCAACACTATAGCAGTTGTTTCTTCATGCCTCTTTGTCTGAACTTAAAACCGGTTTTCCACTCATAACCTCATATTTTCTTCTCGGTGTCTCAGTTGTGGGCCTTCTCAACTCCCACTTCACCCTGGAACGAACAGAAGAATCGACACCTGCCCGCTCTTTAGTGATACCTCCAGGTCATTATGTTTTGATTCCCTTAAGAAATGTAAACCAACTGTCATATCAGAACCATCTGACAGTTTGTAGGTATAAAAATTAGCTAAGGTACAGCATCTGTGGAAAAATACTGGGCTAAAATAGTCATATTACAGAAGCCTATACTCAGAAGTTATTTATGAACATTAGTATGGGAAGCACACTCCTTTGGGCAGATCCAATGCTTAATATAATACTCTCTCCCTGCCAGGAAATAAGAAGGTACAACAAGGGATGGTTGCCTTTTGTTGAAAGACATACTTGACTTCATGAAAGCTTGAAGTTCATGCTTTTTGCTTGAATTAGATTCCACAATTAATTATTTTATACAATGAGGTAACTGTCATCAGTATTGATGTAAGCAAGTAAAGGGAAGCTACTAAATGTTCTTTCTGCTTGTTGACTTCCCCCTTTATTCCATTTGCCTGCATGAAACATCGGCAATATTCACATCATTCTATTTTTTTCTAATAATTTTATTAGTACATTGCAATTTACACATCGTAGGGAGGCTCAATGCGCACAGCTCTTGGGGTATTTCCCTCCACATCCCATCCTGCTCCCCCCTCCCACCCCATACTCATTAGTAAAACTGGTAGTAATCCTTTCATATATCGCCATAGTATTATTTGAGTCGTTTCCTTTCTCAATCCTCCTTTATCCTATCCCTAATCCTTGTCCACTATTACAGAGTTCTCTCTCCACATTAAAGTCCCTCATGTTTTCTATTTTCTCTCTAACTTCCACATATGAGAGAAAATATATGACTCTTCACTTTCTGAGACTGGCTGATATCAGTTAGCATAATACTCTCTAGTTCCATCCATTTCCCTGTAAATGGCATAACTTTTTTCTTCTTTGTGGCTGAGTAGAATTCCACTGAGTGTATATACCACATTTTCTTTTCCATTCATCTGTTGTCAGACATCTGGGTTGATTCCACAATTTGGGTGTTGTGAATTGTGCTGCTCTAAAAATGGGTACACCTGTATCACTATAGTACTCTGACTTTGGAAAGATACCGAGGAGTGGTATAGCTGAGTCATATTGTGGTTCCATTCCATACTGATTTCCATAGTGGTTATACTAATTTACAATTCCATTAAGAGTGTATATGAGTTTCTATTTCCCCACATCCTCACCAGCATTTGTTATTGTTTGTATTTTTTGATGAGTGTCATTCTAACTGGAGTTAGATGGAATCTGTATACTTTTGATTTGCATTACCCTGATTGCTAATGATGTTGAACATTTTTTCATATATATATTGGCCATTTGTATTTCTTCTCTGGAGAAGTGTCTATTCAGTTCAATTGTCCACTTTTAATTGTTTTTTTTAGTGTTGGGTGTTTTGAGTTCTTTATATATTCTAGATATTAGTCGTCTATCAGAGTAGTAGCTAGCAAAGATTTTCTCCCATTCTGTAGGCTCTCTCTGTAGACTCTTGACTATTTCCTTTGTTGCAGAGAAATGTTTTAATTTGATGCCACTCCATTTATTTATTCTTGGTTTTATTTCCTAGTCTTTGGGGGAGTCTTACTGAGAATGTTATCTTCCAGTGTCTATATGTTGGAGAGCTGGTTGTATGGTTTCTTCTAGAAATTGCAGAGTTTCTGCAAGACTTCTGGGTCTTGGATCTATTCTGAGTTATTTTTTGTGCAGGGTAAGAGATAGGGATCTAATTTCATTCTTTGACATTTGGATATCCAGTTTTCCCAGAACCATTTGTCGAAAAGGCTGTCTTTGTCAAAAGACAGCCTTTTGTACCCTTTGTCAAAAATCAACTGGCTATAAGTGTGAGAATTTGTTTCTATATCTTCTATTCTATTCCACTGATTTTTAGGGTCTGTTTTTGTACGAATGCCATGCTGTTTTTGTTACGATAGCACTATAGTATAACTTGAAATCAGGTATTGTGATGTCTCCAGCATGGTTCTTATTATATGTTCATGCATAATTGTGTCCACATGATGAAACCTTTATTAAAATAAAATATCCTGAATAGAGTTTCAGGAAACATAATCAGTCTGAAGTCCCAGAAAATGTTAAAGTATTAATATATATAGGCAATTTTATCAAATTTATCCAAAATTTTGTTGACCTCTATTTATCTAGGAATTTTTCTAATTTTCTACAATGATCATTTGTTGGTTTTGTAATTATATAACAAATTCTTATTTTAAGAATAAATCATACAATATTGTATTATTCATTGTAATTTTTGAAATATTTCTTTTCTTGTCCTCAATAGATGTTATGTTATATATTAGTAAACAAGCCCAGACTATCAACATAACAGAACTTTGAAGTGATAAGAACTACTGTGAATTATCTTTATCCTAAGACAAAGACCACTGTATATCTATCTATTCCAAAGTTACAAAACACTCATCTACCAAAACTCAAAAAAGAGCCTACAAATTCCCATATGAAGATATACCTATAAAATTTCACAAATAAACCACAGTAAAACCTGCTATATGTAACACACTTATTGTAGTGTCCTGAGCCTCTTCCATCCTTAGGTAGCTAGAAATTATAACAAAACAATACTTTCCACCTTTACAAGCCACTCAAACCCACCACCTCATTGCTTAAATTAACCTGAATTTCATGCAAAAATAGTATGAGATATAGAAGTTTTTGTTTAAAAAGAGTCATTTAATAACACAGCAAACTTTAACACTATAAGTGCCAAATAACAACTATACATCTCAGATTGCATGCTGAATATGAAATGCCATACCATGCCTGAAGTTATTTTATTTTCAATAGTCCATTTTAAATCTAAGTAGTAAATACAGAGGAATACTTTGGTTCCAAAATCTATATGCCATTCTGATGATGCGTTGGGGATTGCTGGAATATCACTGGCATCAATAGAGGACTGGACAAACTGCCAGCGTGCTAGCTGGCCGGTAAATTATAAATTATGCAAACTCTTTTATTGTGTGGGGGAGAGAGGCTAAGAATTCCAGTGAGGTATGATTCTATGTCATTCTAAAGTCCTGTGACATAGAATCATACCCACAAGATAGGAAAAATGCCAACTGCTTTATAAATAATTCCATAGTCTAACACTGAAAATTCACTGTAGGGCATGTGCTATGGTTTGGATGTGGTGTGCACTAAAGGGTTTATATGTCCAAAGCTTGGTCCTCGGTGTGGCAGTTTGAGAGGTGGTGGGATCTTTAAAGGGTGGGGTCTAGTTGGAAGTTGGTTGGATCACTGGTGGTACAACCCCTGGAAAGAATTGAGGTAGTTCTCATGAACCCCCTGGATTTGTTCCTGTGACAGCAAATTGTTATCAAAGAGCCACTGCCTACTCTTTGGCTCCAAATCTGGTGCTGTGATGCCTCACTCCTACACATGTTCCCACCATTGTGATGCCATCCGCCATGAGGTGATGCAGCCAGGGAACCCTCACTAATGCCGTCATTGTGTTGTTTGGATTTAACTTTCAGCCTCCAAAACTATGATTTAAATAAACCTTTTTTCTTGACCTCAGGTACTCTGTTATAGTAGTAGGAAATGAACCAATACAGCATAGTTCCTAACAAACAGGATATGAATCACACCCATCAGCTCATTAAGCCACTCAACAAATATTCCCTTTTAGGTCTCTTTTGTATGAATAATGTGCTGGGATGTAAGGGTATGATGCTGAACCAGGAATATTCAGTTCTGGCCCTCCTAGAATGCATTACCCAGGAAACTCTCTGCATTGTAAATATTCAGGACTACTAAATTCTAGCCAATGCTGTCATCATCAGCAGGGGGATAATGTGCTATAAGTCACATTCCAAACAAGCCTCACATTTTGTCACTTTGCTTTCAATATTTTTGCTTTCCTTCAAGGGATATCATCTCATGGTCATTTTCACCTAGTTACTGAGGTTTGGGGAAACTTGCCCTGTGACAATATCTTGCAGCCTCATTCTTTTACCACACTCTCCTCCATGCACTTGAACCTGGTAGACCTTGATTAAAGTCACTTGCTCTAATTCTATTATTTTAAAATATGGCTGCTCCCGCTTTGAGAGATTTCTACTGGACCAGTACGGTGGCAATGCAGCACTGAAGCAGAAGCAGGTAAATTTCAACATGACAGCTCTAAAAATACCCTCTCTCCTTTGTCCTCCTTCCTCCCCTTAACTCCCAACACCTATGCCCTGATGCACTGCCTCTACCCACCCATTATTTCTGCTACAAAAGGATTTCCAGGAGCAGGGAGTATTTACGCTTTCATTTGTTCCTGAGCCCTTGTGGGAAAGGATTGCTCCTGGTTCTTTCTAATTCTGCACTCTCATCATTAACACAAAAATCATATCATTTCTTTTATATTCTCCTTAGCTTCATATTTCTGTCATTCCCTTTTCCTGGGCTAACACTGAAAGAATATTTATAAAGAAACAATATTCTTTCCCCATTGCCCTTCGAGTTTCACATTCATGCCTCTGATCTCATTTCCAACCTCTATTAAGAGATGCATCACAAAAATATAGGAAAGTTCTTTGTGCTTTTCCTGTACCAGCCAATTATTCTAATTTGTTCTGTCTCTAAAGAACGAGATGAGAAATCAACACAAAGGCCGATTATGCGGTGTGTTCCCAGGAAAAGATCTGAAGGTAGTCAATTTACTAATGAAGCTCAGTGTGTTTTAAGGGTTGACAGAAGCAATCACCAGGAATTCTCTTCCCTTAAAATAGAGTTTTTCACCAGATGCACATCTTTCATATCGGAGAATATATTTTTTTAAGTTCCGAATAGAGCTGGACAAAACGGGGGGGAAAAAAGTAACCAACACAACATTTTAAAGTAATAATGCAGTAATATAGCTATCACACTTCCCTGAGGAATTCAGTCTACTTTATGGACACAATTTAGCACAAACCTATAAGAAAGCTAACAAAGCCCAAAACTACTTCGCAATAGGCTGGAGAAGTAAAGGTCAAAAATGATTATTGCCTGGCCCAAGAGACAGCGGTGCCTACCCAAAGAGCACAGGATAAGAAATCTGGAAGCCCGTGTTCTAATTTCAGTTATTCCGGTAATTTTTTTGTGTGTGATCTGAGTGAACTCAGCCTGCCCCACTTTTTCCAATTATAAAAACCTACATCGTCCTCTCAGTAGAATGAAATACCAGGTCTGAAAAGTTGCAGATTTCTTTAGGAAAGGAACAAAACAAAAATCATGCCTTCTAACCAAAATTGAATAATTCAAAAAGTAAGTGGAAACTTCATAAAAGCCTGCCTTGTACTAAATTACATGAAGCAATTGCTTTTTTAGGGGGGAAGGAGGTTGAACCCAGGCACTCACGTGGGCTAAGGACATGTTCTATGCAATTGCTTTTGTGAAAGCTATTTTTATGGTATATTTATCGAGATGTAGAATTACAGTGAATCATAATTAAACTCACAGTTGCTTTGAGATTCAAGGTCATTAAGTACATCTTCCAACTTTGACCTTGACACAGGCTGTTGCACCAGTCCTGGATTAGTGTTCATGAGAGACGGTGGGTGAATGATTCATGTGACTAAGTTCTAGTTCTCACTGTACCACTTTCCACCTGACTAGACTAGGGGCTAATTCTCTGTCTATATGGGCTGTGTATTATTCAGGGTTCTCCAGAGAAACGGAACAGGATTTGTATAAGCAGAGAGAGAGAGAGACAGAGAGACAGAGAGAGAGAGAGAGAGAGAGACAGAGAGAGACAGAGACAGAGAGAATGACAGAGTGATAGAAAGAGAAAGAGAGAGAGAGAGAGAGAGAGAAAGTGAGAGACAGAGAGAAAGAGAGAGAGAGACAGAGAGAGAGAGCGCTTTAAGGAATGAGCTCATTTGCCTGTGGAGGTGTGGTAAATCTGAAATTTTCAGAGTAGGCCAGCCAATGGAGACGCAGGGGAGAGTTGTTCAAACCTAAAGGCAGTAAGATGGTAGAATTCCTTCTTGCTCAGGAAGGGTCAGTTTTTGTCTATCAAGGATTGAATGAGGCTCAACCACCTTATGGAGGGTCACGTGCTTTATTCAAGTCCCACCTAATTAACATTTATTTTATCCAAGAAAAAACATCCTCATAGATATATGCAGAATAATACCTGACCAAATATCTGGTCATTATGGCCTCACCAAATTGCTGAGTAAAACTAACCATATCAGCCACAGGTTCCTCATCACTCCGTGAGGAATTTTATTTACTTGACCTATTTAATCCCTTCCAGAAGACAATGTTCTATGCTTCATTTTGCACATAGTGAGTGGTGGAAGGAAAAGCTCATTTGTCTACTCAGATGGCACCTTCAAAGGTAAAATTCTGTCTTCTTTCTATAGCCAACTAGGAGGAATGCCAAAAATGCAATGTCACTTACATATGCTTTGACTGACATGATAGGTCAGGAATTAACCTACATTCCTGAGGGTCCCACAGAATGTTTACTTTGATCAGTGGAAAACTTGACTTGTTAAGACTGGCACCAGAACAGCATAATGGATGAAGAGCTGACCCAGCGTCTAAGTGCATGAGGCTGGGACCAGGAGAAAGGAACGGGCACGTGAGGGTACCTTCTCTGAGCCACACTAACTGCACAGCACTAGGATGTAATTCAGGGGGCCAGACTGCAGGTTCTTTCCAAATCAGCACAAATTTAAGCATATTGGCAAAGGAGAAACACTAGTTGTGATTGGTCTACTGTAGACAATGATCTCTCAGATCATTTGACTCAGTAAAGACCAGGA
Organism: Glis glis; assembly: GCA_004027185.1. Lineage (NCBI taxonomy): Eukaryota > Metazoa > Chordata > Mammalia > Rodentia > Gliridae > Glis > Glis glis. Next base: position 22,763 of record PVJS01013539.1, on the reverse strand, counting down.
TTTGGCTCCAGAAACCACAAACCAGAGCTGGTCATTCTCAAGTCCCTCTCCAAATGTGTATAATATGTAGGAATTTGGCATTAGGATTTCTTGAAAGTTTCCCAGGTGATTACAATGTGCAACTATGGCTGAGAACCACAACCATATCCAATTCTAAACAGGTAATAGAGATGTAGAGAGAATTTAAATTGGACTAGGGTTAAATAGTAAAACAAGCTCTGGCTCTATTGCCTGCAGCTAGACAAGGGCTTATAGATTTAACAGGAGGAGAAGATAAAGAACATGAAGGAGGAAATCAAATGCTTTACACCTGTGCTTAGCTAATTGCCACTCAGATAATTCAAACAATCTCATAGCACCCAGATCCTGAAATTCCTTAATTCAGCTTTTAAGAAAGTAACTGTTCAAGTGAATGAACCCTCAGAATGATGAAAGTCCTAAAGAAAAAGATGAAATGTTATTTTCTATAATAGTTGCTTTCATATATGCTATTTTCTTTTCATAACATAAACTAGCTACCTTTCTTTCCATTTTATAGATGAGGAAAAGAGGCTACAAAAGCTTAATAATTTCCTCAAGGCTATGTGAGGTTGTGATAGGCAGCATAATGGCCCCTCACAGAGGCACTGACCCACTCCCCAGAACCTCTGAATATTTTACCTTACATGTTGGAAGATAACCTTAAAGTTACAGACCAAAGATAGATTATTTTGGATTATCTCATGAAATAAATCTAATCAAAGGAGTCCCTAAAAGCAGATAACCACTCCTACCTGGAAAGAGACACACAGACAGACAGAAACAGAAAGCTCAGAAGGATGCAATGTAGCTAGGGTCAAAGACAAAACAAGTGGACCCTGAATCAAGGTTTGCAAATAGCCTCTAGAAGCTGGTGAAGTCTAGAAAAAAGATTCACCCTCTGGAGCCTCCACAAAGGAATGCACTTCCGCCTCATCCTTTATTTTAGCCCACTGAGATCTGTGTCATACTTAGGATATAAGGAAATGTAAGATGTTATTTTAAGTCAATCTGTGGCGGTTGTACAACAGCAATAAAACAAATAAGAGGTCCTACAAGAGATAGGCTATACATATCTAAGCAATTGTAAACTGGGGTACAGTCTTATTATTACAGCAGTAGCAGTTTTAATGGGATCTCACCCCACACCTGGGGGGAAAATGTCCTAATGCAAAGCAATGGAAATAGCAGTGGTTCCCTGCCCTTGACTTGTGGTAGAAGGGTACCTGGTCACTGACTGAATAGGGATCTTCCCCTGCCTCACACTCACCAACTCTGACAGGCCTAATCTGCTGGCACCTGCTGGGCCAACAGACCCTAGATATTCCCACCCTTCACCCAGCTGCAGGCATGATGTTTCCCAAACTCATACTCAATGGCACTGGGAAGCCCAGACGGCACATACTGCAATTTGACACTTTGCAAATAGAAATAAAATAACAGAAGATGACTGGGAATTTCAGAAAGAAAAAAGAAAAAAATGGAATGGCCAAAAGTAGTGGTAAACATAATAGATTATTGTTCATTTGATGAAATTCTTAGGTCTTATTTGACAGTAAAACCGAAAGTTATGATACCACCTGATGTGGTTCTCAATGTATATATGAAAAATACGAAAGAAAAGAATAGTTTTAAAGTAGAAAAGGTCAAGATATTTAGTTAGGTGCAGTGGCACATGCCTGTAAGCCCACTCCTACCTGAGACAGGAGGATGGCAGTTTCAAGGCCAGCCTCAGCAACTTAGTGAGGCCGTCAGTAACTTAACGAGGCCATCAGTAACTTAATGAGACCCTGTTTCAAAATAAAAAATGAAATAAGAGTGGGGGTATAGCTCAGAAGTAGGATGCCCCTGAGCTCAATCCCCAGTACCACCAAAAAATTCAATATTTTTAAATGAAAGTAAAGTTTTGAAACTTTGCTTAAAATAATAAAACACCTATTATAAATTATAAATAAGTTAAAACAAAGTGTTAAATTTGTTCACATGATACACAGGAAGGCAAAAAATAAAAAAGAAATAGAGGAGTGAGAAATAGAAGAAACAAACAGAAAAAAAATGTCAGATCTACTTTTTAACAATAATTATAGTAAATGTAAATGGTATAGACATACCAAGTAAAATTCAGAGACTAAAAGAGTGCATTAAAAAGTACCAAGCAAGATACAACTATATACATTCTATAATAAATGAACTTCAAACAATATATGTCATTTGAAAGTAAAACGATGAAAAAGAAATACCATGTGAACATCAGTGAAAAAAAACTGGAATGACTATATTAATAGCAAATAAAGAAGGCTTCAGAATCAAATCATTATGGACAAAGAGCTATATTACATAAGGACAAAAGAGATCAACCAGTCAAGATGGTACCATGATCCTAGGTGTGGAAGCACCAAACAATAGAGCTTCAAAATACATGAAACAAACATGGAAAGACCTGAAAGGCGGAATAAAAATATCCACAATTATTATTTGAGACATCAACACAGCAATTGATAGAACTACTAAACAGAATATCAGCAAGACCTGAACAATACCATCAACCAACAATATCTAACTGACGTTTATAGAGCACACTCTACTCAACAAGAGCACAATACGCACTTCTCTCAAATGTCCATGGAATATTTACCCTTAGACAATATACCAGGTCATAAAACATACACTAGATGTTTGGTGGATTTAAAAGAATTGAAATCACACAGAGTATGTTGTATGACTATAATAGAATAAAATCAGAAATTAGTAACAGAAAGACAACAAGACAATCTTCAAATACATAAAAATAAAACAACATACTTCCAAATGATCCACAAGTCAAAAAAGAAATCTCAAGGGTTTTGTTTTAAGTAAATAAAATATAAAAAGAAAGACAACACAATATATCAAAAATTTGTGAGACGCAGCTAAAGCAATACTTTAAAAAAGCATTATGTTAAGTGAGATTAGCCAATCACAGAAAGAGAAGGGTCATATGTTTTCTCTAATATGCGCAAGCTAGGGAGTAGTTGGGATACGCGAGGGACTCCAGACATTGGTGGAGAAGCCTCAGTGGAGCCAGGGAAGTGGTCTAAGGGAAGGGGAAGAATGAAGTTCATTAATGGAATTACGACCATCGACCATGTGTACACATGAGAATATACCAACGTCAATCTCAGTACTCTGTATTGGGAGGAGGGGGAAGTAGGGAGGTGGGGGGGCACCAAGTGCTGTGTGCATGTATGTTACTATCAATTTGATTTTCATTGTGATGTGAGACTATAATGCACCAATAAAAGCACATTAAAAAAAGATGAAACAAAGAATGTATATGCAATACGTTAAAGCAAGTTAAACATGGAGATGGCCTTAGAGAGGCCTGGCGGTCCAAGGAGGCTGGATTTTGATGGAGGAAGGATCGGTAATAATAGGACTGGGCCTGAGTCTGGGTGGCCCTGGGGAGCAAAAGAACTCACTTAAAGAAAAAACTGATAAATTCAACATCATCACAATAAATTATAAAATGCTTTGCAAAAGATCCTGTTAAGAAGAAGAAAAGAAAAATTACGGGGAAAACATAATTATAAATCACATATTAGACTAATGACTTGTATCGAAAATATACAGAGAAAAAATATCAAAACTCAACTTTAAAAAAAGTATGTAATTGCAAAATGAGCAAAAGACATGAACAGACATTTCATCAAAGAAAATGTAAAAATAGAAAATAAGCACATGAAGAGATGTTCGATATCATTAGCCATTAGAAAAATGCAAATTAAATTCATTGTGATATCACACTAAACACATATGAAAAATTTAAAGGTGATTTCAAATGCTGAAGAGAATATGGAGACACTGAATCACTCATATATTGCTGGTGGGAATATAAAATGATTTAACCACTCTGGAAAAATAGGTTGACAATCTCTTTTAAACCTGAAAATGGGTTTGCCCCACAGTCCAGCAATTGAACTCTTGGGTATTTAGTCCAAAAAAATAAAAACTTATGTTCACTAATTATTTTGTGGGTTTTGTTTTGTTTGTGGGGTAAGTTTTGTTTGTGGTTACAATTCTTGTTCAATTATATCAGAGCCTGTTTGAAACTCAAGGAAAATAAAAAGAAGAAAGAAATTTTACACACACACACACACACACACACACACACACACACTGTTATCCCTGGGTGTCTAACGGCCGGTGGTTCCAGGATTCCCACAGATAATAAAATATGAGGATGCTCAAGTCCCTCATATAAAATGGTGTAGTACTTGCATATAACTAAGCGCACCCTATTACACAATTTAAACAATCTTTAGACTACTTATAATACCTGATACAATGCAAGTGCTATGTAGATATAGTTATACTGCATTTTATAAGAAATAATGACAAGAAAAAAGTCTGAATATATCCAATACAGATACAACTTTTTTCCTATTGTTTTTGGTCTGCAACTGTTTGAATCTATAGATGCAAATCCCACAGATATAGAGGGACAGCTGTGTATGATATTCTTTTGCCATAATAATTGTTCCTTCTTCATGTGTATGAAATAAATTTGTTTACTAATTGAAATGGTTCTCAAACTTTGTTGTTCATCTGAATCACCTAAAAACTTCAAGGGACACTGGTACTCACCTCCAGAAATTCTGGTATAACGGGTCTAGGGAGGAGTCTGGGCTTGGAGCTTTATCAAATTTCCCCAGTTGATCCTAATATGCAGCAAATTTGTGAACTGCCTATTGGCTGCAAGCCAGCTAGTGATCAGATATAAATCTAAGACACATGGGCTATTACTGGAGCTCTGTTGCTAAGTGTATTCCATTTTCTTCCTCCTGGAAGATTTGTGCTATGGAAAACGACTGACGGTTGTGTTGATTCTCTGAAATGGATTGAAATTTCCAATTAGCGTGAAAAGGGAGGGAGAAGGAGTGAAAGCAACAATGTGTATCATTTACTTATTGCCCCATGTATTTAGCTGGAAGCTCTTACCATGGAGCTCTCCTCTCTTCTTCAAGATAATGATAATGCTCATCCCAATGCAGCCCTAAACTTTACAAGTTCATAGACAGCATCACAGTCTTTCCCCACTACACACGCTCAGACGCACTCCCCTCCCCCAGTGCACACAGCCATCAATGCACTCGAGAGCTAAATAAACATATTGACCTTCAGTTCTTCTCCTTTTTAGCCAGGCTCTTATCAGGAAACCTCAGTGTTTAGTACAAGGACAAATGCTTGCCTTTTGGTGAGTGATGTAGACAATGCCATCAAGAGACAAATGATCCTTGGGGAGGGGGAAGAAATATCTCAAAAAGGCTGATGCTCAAAGAAGGCAGCTGTGGTCATCTCAGCTTAGAGGCCCAATATCCAAAGTAAAAATGGTTTTTAAAAAAAAGAAAGTAAACATAGCTCTTCTATCTCATTGACAAGACACTTAAAAAAAAGAAAGAAAAAAACCTTTAAACCTTAATTCTCTTTCTAATACAAAGGATGCGTTCTCTTCTTTATACCTCTTATTTCCTATATTTTTCAGGATGTTTCATTCTTGAACTAGCATGCAGATGAAAACAGAAGCTAGCTAACCTCTTGTCCCGGTGTGAATTAAGTCTTTTTTTCCTAAGACCAGCCTTGCATGTGTACAGTGGTAATGTTGGGTTTGCCAACATAATTATTTTCTCTGTTTGAAATAAGATGCTGTTATACAACTATAACAAACATGATATAGTGCCACTTTAGTGATTTTCCTTATCCATGTGATTTTGAAATCTGCCAATATGTTTTTTAAGTTCAAAGGGGCTGAATAGTACCTTTGCCAGATATGAAAAATAAAATAAATGCATAATGTCCACGTGTGATTTGTGCCTAAGTCAGAATGCCACAATGTGGAGACATCTGAGCCTTTCCCTGAATCCCTAGGAAGCCTTCAGCAGCAAGCGAGCCCTGGCTCCCCTCCAAGGGGGTGGGGAGGAAAAGAATCTTTAATCATAATAATGTTGGGTTTAAAAAAAATCTCAGAAACACAACATCTGCCTCTGTACTTTGTTGTTCTGCAGGATAACAGTGTTTGCTTTCGCAGCTTCTATTGCCATATGTGTATAATAAGTAAATGAACATAAAACTGAACGAACACATAAAAGAAGAATAAACCCACCCAGCTTAACAAATCCACTCTCTCACCTGCTGTGCTCCGAACATGGAAAAGAGAAATCATTTAGATCATAAGGATTAGGAAGACAATAGTCTCTGTTAATAATACTGACAGGCAGTATGAGGATAATTTGATTAGAAACTAACTGTCTAGCTGTTTATTTCCTAATACTGTCCTCTTCCATCAATTTTCCCTCATCAAGGAATAAAAATTATCTATGCATTTACCTTAGAAAGAAGTCAAAAGTTAATTGTTTGATACACTTTTTTTCCTGCCTAGTTGGAAATGAAAAACATGACTTTCTTTCATCATTCATTTAGTCAATGTGGAGAAAAACATTATGGTTGTAAATTTATTTGTTATTATTGTTGTTGTTATTGTTATTTGTGTGTGTGTGATACTGGGGATTGAACCCAGGGGTGTTCTACCTTTGAGCTACACTACCAGCCCTTTTTACTTTTTATTTTGAAGCAGGGTCTTGTTAGGTTGCTGAGAGTCTCACTTGGTTGGTGAGACTGGTCTTGAACCTGTGATCCTCTGGTGTCAGCCTCCCAAATACCAGGATTATAGGTGTGCACCACTATGCCTAGCATGGTTGTAAATTTAGATGTACTATTATTAGAAAATTTGAAATTTTTCCTCCCAAACCATGAAAAACTAACCAATATTGTATAAAATGCTAAAATTGAAAGATGCTGTTAAATATTTTAAAAGCTCTAAAAAAATTAGCTAATTTCTCCTCACCACATGGCTCATGTCTCATAATTGGGAATTTTTAATATTCTTTAATATTTATTTGTCAATTAAAAATGTTGGTTAATTGTCAATACCGTAGCAAAGTCATACTACTGATAAAAGAATGAACTATTTAACAAAACAAGGACAGGCATAGATGATTTTTGTATGCTAATTTATGGTGACAATTTAATATAAAAATAAAAGAAGTTTCAAATATTGATGATCATTCTTAAATGTAATCAATGCCTTCAGGTTCCTTAGCCTTTAGTTTCTCATGTGCTTCTGTTCTGACACAGTGGCTAAAAGTACTGATGACAAGTCCAAAAGAGAGAGTTCAAGTTCATGGCTACCACTTACTATCAATTTGATCTTAAGTATGCTTTGCAGCCTTCTTAGGCCCACTTTCTTCCTTTATAGAATAAGGTTCAAAGTATCACCAGTCTTACATATATATTTTAAAGGTTAAATGAGACTGTGGATTTAAATTGCTTAATGTAGTACTGGTCGCATGGTAAGTGATCAAAAACATGTTACTTGACCCAATTATATGTATTTCCTAGTGAACTGTCTTTGTAAAATTTTGCATCCTTTAATATTTCTTGCTTCTGTGTCATCCAAATACATCTATTTAGCTAGTTTCTTTTACTTTCCTTTTTTAAAATCCACCATTACCATTTGGTTTTTTTTTTTCTCTTTCTTTTTCTTTCCTTTTTTATTTATATATTTTTTCTGTTGTGGTTACGGTGGTGCTGGGGATAGAACCCAGGTGTCTAGCACTTCTCTAACCCTTCTTCTTTACCTTCCCTCATCACTTTATGCAAGAAGTTTATCTTTAAGCTAATGAAGCTAAAATTTTAAGATTTCATACTGCCTACTTCATAGGTATCTTTGTAGGTTCTAGGAGGAGCCCTTGAAATTAATCCATATAATCATATGTTTTTGCAAAATTTTCAAAAGTGAGGCATTCTAACTTCAATCAGGTAAGACCACTGCCTCCCATGTATTGGGTAATTTTGGAATGACCACTTTTTTTGGCTCTGGCTAAGAGGAAGTTTGAATTGAGGCTATTATGTGATTTGCAGCACTACTATCGATAATCAACTATTTATTCCCCCATTCTACTGATTTTACAGGCACTAAGACACAAAAGCCCAAGGACAAAGGCAATTTTAAAACATTACCAGGTCCTGCAGTTTATAGCTCTGGAAAGCATATGGGTTTGGAGAATAAAATAAGAATTGAAAAGTATGAAGCCAGAAGCTGTTCTGTAGAAAATTATTTCAATCATCAGACATGTAAAATGTAAGCAAAAAAAAAAATTGGTTCTCATCAATGCTTAGTCAAAACAGAAATTTTCTCCTGTCAAGAATACACTTGATCAATAAGTGTGTGTGTGTGTGTGTGTGTGTGTGTGTGTGTGTATGTGTGTGTATGTAATAAGATCTGTGTAAAAGAGTATTTTTCATAATTCCTATAATGCACAAAACTGTAGTAGCGCTGGAGTAAGTAATACATTTTTAACACTACAGTCTTTATAAGGAGGAAATTTAAAGAGGTTTACTCAAATTTAAAAACACTAATAATTAATGTCACATTATTGATATTAAATTGTGAAGCTGAAAGAAACTTTTCTAAATTGTTATAACTGAAAGCAAATTCTAACAACCATGATAAAAGAAATTAATATACGTAAAATACATGTTTATAGCTTGGTATGTGTATAAAATTATTACAAAGTAGTTGTTGTATGAGGAGACAAAGAATATGTGGCCAAAAGAATAGGTATGTCAGATGATACATTTTTAATGTATTTTTCTAAAATTTTGGGGGTATCTATGATATTTTAAAGCATTTTAAAATGTGTAATTAAGGAAATTCTATTCTCAGGTAGGATAAAATATTTTGAACCAAAAAATTTTCTTAATGAGGACAAATAAGACAAATAAAATATTCTGAGACTTACAAAGAGATAAAAATCATATAACTAAAATTCTAAAAGAATAATAGAAAATAGCTATTTACACAAGATATTTGCATTATCAGGGAAAGACTAAAATAACAGCACTAATATATTCAAGAAAATAGATTAAGAACATTATGCTAAGTGAGATTACTCAGTCACAAAGAGTGAAAAGTTGGATGTTCTCCCTAATATGTGGAAGCTAGGGAGAATGGGACTTAGAAGGGACTCCAGTCAAAGGAGAAAACTTTAGATGAGCAAGAAGGGGACCTAACTGAGGGAGATGGGAGGGGGGAAGAGGTAAACACACTAATGCACACGATGTATATACACAAATTTATCAGAGTCAATCACTATGCTGAGCACGAAAAGGAGGGAAAAGGCGAGGGAATAGGGTAGGATTTGAGGGAGGGCTAAATGAGTAATGTGTGCATGCATGCTTCTGATACCCTGACACTTATCAAAATGTATAACTACAATGCACTAAACATTAAAAAATTCCAAATTTTAAGATGGGATGAAAATAATTTCAGATCAACAAAATTGAAAGAATTTATCATGAGCAATCCTTTATTAAGAGAAATACAACAGGATGCAAGGGGCACACCTGTAATCCCACTACTTGGGAGGCTGAGACAGGAGAATCACAGGGTAGAGGCCAACCTCAGCAACCTAGCAAGGCTCTCAGAACTTAGTAAGACCCTGTATCAAAAATAAAAAAAAAATAGGACTGGGAGTGTAGCTCAGAGGTAGAACAACAGTGGATTCAATCCCCAATACTTTCAAGAAAAAAAATTAAGTAATACTCAAGGAGTTTTTGTGAAAGGAAGAGGCCATCCCAAACAGAAACATAAAATACAATAAGAATGTGCAAAAATGTGAGTGTATAAAATGGACTTTTGACAAAACAATGCTTCAGAGACTAAAGTAAACAAAACAAAATGAAAGTATGGGAGAAAGGAAAAGGAAGTTATCATGTTCCTAAATTCTGAGTTTATCACAGAAATGGTAAGAGAAAAATAAATTGCAATAGTTCAATTACGCATGTTGTATTTCCTATAACAGTGTTATAAGGGAATGTATAACAGTAATAACTTGCAATTAAAAACTTGAAAGAAAATAAGAATTTAAAATATTTCATTAATTAAAAAGTGGGCAAGACAAAAAGTAAAAGGACCTCAGAACATGAGAGGATAGAAAACAACATATTATAGATAAATTTAAACATGTCAATAATAATTAAAATAATAAGTGAGTTAAATATACCATATATAAGATTATGTTTACAAAATTGGATTAAAAAAAGAGACAAAAACTTTTTTTGTTGCTTAGAAGTGATTTTTTTTGTTATAACACACAATGATTAGAAGTAAAAAGATTGAAAATGGTATTCCTTACCAATTATTTTAAAAACCAGGAAAAATAAAAACAACATTCATATAGCTATATTAATATAAAAGTTTGTTTTAAAATGTATTTATAGAAAAATATCATAATGTTAAAGGTTAAAATGCACCCCTTTGTGCCTAAATCTCTAAGAAATCAGTAACTCAGATTCAGCACATAGAAAACAACCATTTACAAAACTAAAGCAAAAAACAAGCAAATCAACAATCTTAATGTAATGAATACATTGTTCTCCATAGCTGGCTGAACAAACAAAAGATCAGATAGTATATAAAAGATTTGAACAAAGGTTTTTAAATTGATTTAGTAACTGTGCCTATGATTTGTATAGAATACACATTCTTTACAAGGGCACAAAGAACCTAACCAAATTTAGATTTCAGAAGTCAAGTTTCAATACATTTCTTTTTTTTTTTTTTTTTTTTTTGCGGTACCGGGGATTGAACCCAGGGGTATTCTACCTCCTTGCTACACCCTCAGCCCTATTTTTTATACTTTATTTTGAAACCAGGTCTCATGAAGTTGTGGAGGGCCTCACTAAGGAGAGAGAGAGAGAGAGAGAGCTGAGGCTGGCCGCGAACCTGGATCCTCCAGTCTCCGCCTCCCAAAGTACTGGGATTACAAGTGTGTGCCACCACACCCGGCACAATACATTTTAAATGATTGAATTGTTTATAGTATATTACTTAACCATAATAAACACAAGTTAAAAAAAATCAGTGATTCAAATACAGCTAGGAAGTATTCAGAAATTTTTAAGAAGCAGAAAACAACCTAAAGCTTACATCTGCATTAAAGAAAATGTAAAAGTGAAAATAACAAATGAACATTAATTCAGACCCAAATAAAGTAGAAGAAAGGACACTGAGAAAACCAGTTTGAGTTTTAATCTATGGAAATTATGGAACATCATTTTTTAGACACTGACCAATAATCAGCACAAAACTGTCCTTCCAGAGAAGGGACACAAGCAAAGAGAGCCCTATCATTGCATTGCTTACTCCCTGGGATCAGTTTCCAAAGAGCTGTATAGGAAGTGGAGATCTAAACAAAATTTGAAGGGAGTGCTGGGTTGAATAGACACAGATCTTATCTCATGAAAACCAAAGCAACTAGAATTTCTGGAATCAGCTACTGGAAAGGATATGAGTGCACTGACACAGAGCTCTGAACATGTGTAGTAAGGATGTCATTGACTGTTTATCTGAGGATGTAGCTGCCCATGCATGAGAGAAAACTACTAAAGGACAGTGAAAGAGTAAGCAGAACAATTCCTGGCCATCACATAGGGGTGGGGATAGTTTGTGTATGTCCCAGCCAGAGTAGAAAAACCTTATAATATACAGAGTATCACATAAAATCCACAAAGGAGTATAAGAAATAACTTAGCCATATACTAGCTGGTTCTCCGTGATCCACTCTAAAAAGTATAAAAGCAAGCTTTGGAAAGATGGAACTGCCTCCAAGTAACTTAACATGTCAAAAAATATCCAACATCTTAAAAAAATTACAAAAGACAAAACAAACAACGAAAAGTTTTGTAACTTTTTCTTGGTTCCTAAAGCAAACAGAAAAGCAATAACAACAACAAACAATAACTGCAAGAGGAAAGAGTCAATAGAAATAGGCCCAGAAAGCGCCTTACCTAAGGAATGGCGGCAGCACCATCTTGGCTGGACTACACCAGCCGCTACCGGCATTGCGGCTTCCACACACCACCAGCAGAGAAGCCAGAGACCTGTTGTGAGTTTAGCAACTGCAGATCAGCAGAGACGAAAGCAAGCAGCGGCTTGCTCCACACTCAAAAGAGACCAAATGGAGGTGGCGGCAGTGGCTGCGGTGGCGCCATCTTGGCAGGACCTTACTGGTGTCTACCAGCACTGTGGCTTCTACACAAGATCAATGGAGACGCCAGCAACCTGTTGTGAATCCAGCAACTGCAGAATAGCAGCAGTGAAGGCGAGCAGTGACTCGCTCCACACATGACACAGACCCGAACTGCTGTGTCAGCAGAAGCAGCAGCGGCACCATTTTGGTCAGACCTCGCCAGCAACTACTGGCATTGCGACTTCTGCAGGCCACCAACAAAGAAGCCAGGGATCTGTTGTAAAACCAGCAACTACAGAGCATCAGCAACAAAAGCCAGCAGCAGTGCAATACATCTTGGCAGAGTCTGCAGTGCCCAGAGGCCTGACCAGAACCTGCAGCAGCTGAGCCCACTGCTTCCCCTAGAGACCGGAAGTCAATGAGCCATCCCAGGGGGAGACCACCCAGCATGGCCACAGGGACTTGCGGGGTCTCAGAGGGTGCAGATTGCCCCGGCAGAGGTGGGAGTGGGGTTTGCTGTGGGACGTGATAGACTCGTGGATAAGCAGACAGTCCCTGGTGACATTTAGGTAGGACAGACATGCAGCCCATGGGTCGCAGTGCCCTTATAGAGTCCCCGGGGATCACAACAGGACATACAGCTGTGGTACCTGGGGAAAAATTGGACCAAACCAGCACTCTCTGTGGAAAACATGGAGTTCCGTGTTTGCACAGAATTGGGTCAAAGCGACATCCACCGCTTCTGTAGGCAGAGAGAGACACAAGACCAGGGCTCCCTGCTGGTGACACCTGCAATAGGTGTAGACAGAGAGAGACATAGGGACACCCCAAGTGGAAAACACAGAGACCCACACTTGCAGTGATACAGGCAATAGCGGCACTGGTTACCTGCACAGGTAGTGAGAGGCACCAGGCAAGGGTCCCAATCACTGAAGGAGACCACAAATTGGGCCTGTAAATGGACATTATACCGAGCAACTGAGAATAACCACTCAGTAAAGGTTATTCACCTTTAAGCCTCACCTAGTAGCAACTATCTACATCCAGAAAATAAAACTATAAGGGGAGAGAGATTAGACATAGGAAACCTACAGAGTGAGAGAGAGAGAGCTACCAAAAGTAACAAAGGTATAAAAATAAGAAACCTGAAACCATGAAAAGGAAGAATAGCAAAGAAACAATGAGCTCCCACAATCCCACAACAACAGAACCTACTAACACAGAAGTGCAAAGATTGCCAGAAGGACAATTCAGAACTTTAATAGTAGAAATGATACAGGATTTCTGAAAATAATTCAGAGAGAGCCTGAAAGAAATGAAGGATCAAAAAAAAAAAAGAATCTGACACCGTGAACAGGAATCAAAAAGAAGCTCTGAAGGAAGTGAAGGATGCAATAATTGAAATGAAGGCATCAATACAGACCCAACAATAGACTAGACCACATGGAAAACAGAATCTCACTCTTAGAAGATTACCTCTCCAAAAATGAATGCATAGTGTATAATTTAGAAAAAACATATCGACAGCATGAATTGGACGTTGAAGAGATCTCAGCCAATCTTAAGAGAGCAAACCTAAGAATAATGGGCATAGAAGAGGGAATAGAAGCTGAAACCAAAGAAATCAATAACCTATTCAGAGAAGTAATACTAGAAAATTTTCAAAACATAGAAAAATAGGTCAACACACAGGTACAGGAAACATATAGAACCCCTAATAGACAAGATCAGAGAAGAGGTTCACCATATAATAATCAAATTGACTAATGTAGAGGCCAAGGAGAGAATCTTAAAGGCAGTGAGATTAAAAGACCAAGTAACATTTAGAGACAAACCAATAAAAATTACTCCCAACTTTCCAAACCAAGTCATGAAAGTCAGGAGAGCCTGGATCAATATATTCCAAACTCTGGAAGAAAACAACTTCCAGCCAAGATTTATTTACCCAGCAAAGATATCTATCAAATTTGATGGGGAAGCTGGGTGTGGTGGCACACGCTTGTAATCCCAGTACTTTGGGAGGTGGAGACCAGAGGATTCGGGTTCGCGGCCAGCCTCAGCTCTCTCTTTCTCTCTGTCTCTCTCTCTCTGTCTCTCTCTCTCTCTCTCTCTCTCTCTCTCTCTCTTTAATGAGGCCCTCCACAACTTTATGAAACCCGGTTTCAAAATAAAGTATAAAAAAATAGGGCCGGGGTTGTAGCGTGGAGGTAGAACACCCCTGGGTTCAATCCCCGGTACCGCAAAAAGAATAATAATAATAATTTTATGGGGAAATAAAAACCCTCCATGACAAACAAAAGGTGAAAGACTTTATGTCTTCCACACCAGCACTAGAAAAAATACTCAGAGATTCATTACCAAGAAGAAATAATAAGGAAATGCCAGATCCAGAGAAACAGTGATTTCCATAAAAAATAAAAACAACTAGGCAAAGAACAAATACTACCTCAAACAGAAATTAAAACTCAAAATTTTAGGAGTTAAAACCCATTTCTCAATAATCACGCTGAATATAAATGGCCTCAACTCCCTAATCAAAAGACATAAGGTGGCAAAACGGATTAAAAATCACAATCCATCTATATGCTGCCTGCAAGAAACACACCTTACAAGTAAAGATACGCACAAACTGAAGGTGAAGGGATGGAGCCAGGAAATCCACACTAACAGAACTCGAAAACAAGCAAGAGTAGCAATTATGATACCAGACAAATTAGACTTCAAACCTAAACTTACCAGAAGAGACAAAGAAGGCCGGGCGTGGTGGCGCACGCTTGTAATCCCAGTACTTTGGGAGGCGGAGACCAGAGGATCCAGGTTTGCGGCCAGCCTCAGTTCTCTCTCTCTCTCTCTCTCTCCCTGTCTCTTTCTCTCTCTCTCTACTTAGTGAGGCCCTCCACAACTTCATGAGACCCGGTTTCAAAATAAAGTATAAAAAATAGGGCCGGGGGTGTAGCGCGGGGGTAGAATGCCCCTGGGTTCAATCCCCGGTACCACAAAAAAAAAGAAAGAAGAGACAAAGAAGGTCATTTCTCACTGGTAAAAGGAACAATCCAGCAAGAAGATATAAGAATAGTCAACATTTATGCCCCAAACATAGGTGCAACCACTTTCATAAAAGAAACTCTTGGTGACATTAAATCACACATAGATCCCAATACAATAATATTGGGAGACTTCAACATACCTCTCACACCACTATATTGATCTTCAAGACAAAAGGTCAGTAAAGATGCCTCAGACCTAAGCCACATCATAAACCAAATGGACCTACTAGACACATACAGAATATTCCATCCAACTGCAGCTGAATTCACATGTTTTTCAGCTGCTCATGGAACCTTCTCTAAAATAGACCATACCCTAGGTCACAAAGTGAGTACAAACAATTTCAAAAAATATGACATAATCCCCTGTGTCTTTTCAGACCATAACGGAATGAAACTAGAAATCAACTATAAGAACACCCAGAGAAACCTCATAAACACGTGGAGACTGAACACCACACTGCTGAGTGAGTAATAGGTCAGAGAAGAAATAAGGGGAGAAATTAAGAAATTCCTAGAAACAAAGGAAAACAGAGACACAACATATCAAAATCCCTGGGACACCCTGAAGGCAGTATTAAGAGGAAACTTCATAGTACTGAGTGCTCACACAAGAACAGAAAATCACCAAATAAATAACCTAATGACACACCTCAAAGCCCTTGAAAAACAGGAACAGTCAAACCCCAAAGCCATTAGAAGACAGGAAATTATTAAAATCAGAGCAGAAATCAATGAAGTATAGAATTTAAAAATACAAAAAAGTCAACAAAACCAAAAGCTGGTTCCTTGAAAAAATAAACAACATAGATAAACTACTAGCCAACCTAACCAAAAGAGAGAATCAACCCAAATTACTAAAATAAGATATGAAAAAGGTGATATAGCCACCGACAGCATGAAAATCCAGAGGATTTTCAGAAAAAAACGTTAAAGAACTATACTCCAACAAAATGGAAAACCTAGAAGAAATTCACAAATTTCTAGACATGTATAACCTTCCTAAGTTGAATCAAGAAGATATAAAAAATTTAAATCGACCAATAGCAATCAAAGAGATTGAAGCAGCAATAAAGAGCCTGCCATCAAAGAAAAGCCCAGGTCCAGATGGTTTCCCAGGTGAATTTTATAAAACCTTTATAGAACTAATTCCAATACTCCTCAATCTATTCTGTGAAATAGAAAGAAACGGGACTCTCCCAAATACATTCTATGAAGCCAACATCACATTAATACCAAAACCAAATAAAGACAGCTCAAGAAAACTACAGACCTATATTGTTGATGAACTTAGACACAAAACTTCTAAACAAAATACTAGCAACGCATATTCAAAACCATATCACCAAAATCATACAGCATGACCAAGTTGGGTTCATCCCAGGGATGCAAGGCTGGTTCAACATATGAAAAACAATCCATGTAATCCACCACATAAAGAGATCTAAAGACAAAAATCACATGATCATTTCAATAGATGCTGAAAAAGCATTTCACAAAATCCAACACCCATTCATGATAAGAACACTGCAGAGAATCAGAATAGAAGAAACATACCTCAACATCATAAAGACAATATACAATAGGCCCACAGCCAACATCATGTTGCATGGGGAAAAACTACGAGAATTCCCCTGAAAAACAGGAACAAGACAAGGATGTTCACTGTCACCACTCCTTTTCAATATAGTACTAGAGACTCTAGTCAGAGCAATAAGTCAAGAGAAGGAAATCAAAGGAGTGCAAATAGGGAAAGAAGAAATGAAACTATCTCTATTTGCAGATTACATGATTACCCAACAAACTCAACCAAAAGACTTAGAGAACTGATCAACAAATTCAGCAGTGTCTGGATACAAAATCAATCTTAAACAATCAGAAGCTTTTCTATATGCCAACCATAAATCCACTGAAAATGAAATCCAGAAAACATTTCCACTCACTATGTCCCCCAAAACAATAAAATACTTAGGAATAAACCTAACCAAGGATGTAAAAGACCTCTACAAAGAAAATTATAAAACATTGAAAAAAGAAACTGAAGATCTTAGAAGATGGAAAGATCTCCCATGCTCTTGGATAGGCAGAATAAATATCATCAAAATGGCCATTCTTCCAAAAGTGCTCTACAGATTCAATGCAATACCCATTAAATTACCAAGGTTATTCTTCACAACCATAGAAAAATCAGTCCTTAAATTCATTTGGAACAACAAAAAAACCAGAATAGCCAAAGTAGTTCTCAGCAACAAGAACCATAGAGGAGGCATCACAATACCTGACTTCAAACTATACTACAAAGCCATAGTAATGAAAACAACATGGTACTGGCACAAAAGCAGACACATAGACCAATGGAGCAGAATAGAAGACTTAGAAACAAATCCACACACCTACAGCCAATTGATTTTTGACAAAGGAGTCAAAAACATACACTGGAAAAAAGATAGCCTCTTCAACAAATGGTGTTGGCAAAACTGGTTAATCACATGCAGAAAAATGGAAATAAACCCCACTTTCTCACCCTGCACAAGAGTCAATTCAAGATGGACCAAAGACCTGAAAATTAGACCAGAGACCTTGCAGTTGCTTGAAGATGGCATAGGTCCAATTCTTCAACACATAGGCACTGGCAAAAACTTCCTCAACAAGACCCCAAAGGCACAAGACATTAAAAAGAGAATCAATATGTGGGATTGCATTAAACTGAAGAGCTTTTGCACGGCAAAGGAAACTATCAAGAACCTCAACAGAGAGCCAACAGAATGGGAGAAGATTTTTGCCAGCTACTCCTCTGATAGAGGACTAATATCTAGAATATACAGAGAACTCAAGAAACTCACCACTAAGAACACAAACAACCCAATAAAAAATGGACAAATGAACTAACCAGGCACTTCACAAAAGAAGAAATACAAATGGCCAATAAGTGTATGAAAAAATGTTCAGCATCATTAGAAATCAGAGAGATGCAAATCAAAACTACCCTGAGATTTCACCTAACCCCAATTAGAATGGCAATCATGAAAAACACAAACAATAACAATTGCTGGCGAGGATGTGGAGAAGTAGGAACCCTAATACACTGTTGGTGGGACTGCAAATTAGTGCAACCACTTTGGAAAACAGTGTGGAGGATCCTCAGAAGATTGGGAATAAACCTACCTTATGACCCTGCAATACCACTTCTAGGCATCTACCCCAAAGAACTAAAACCCAACTACCAGACTAATGCATGTGTATCTATGTTTATAGCTGCACAATTCACAATTGCCAAACTTTGGAACCAGCCAAAATGCCCATGAACAGATGAATGGATTGCAAAACTATGGGATATACACCCAATGGAATTTTATGCACCATTCAAGAAGAACAAAATTACATTATTTGCAGAAAAGTGGGTGGAATTTGAGAACATTATGCTTAGTGAGATTAGTCAGTTACAAAAAGTGAAAAGTCAGATGCTCTCCCTAATATGTGGAAGCTAGGGAGAATAGGGCATAGGAGGGACTCTAGACATAGATGGAGAAAACCTCAGGTGAGCAAAGAAGGAGAACTAACTGAGGGGGCAGAGAGGGGGGAAGAAGGAAACACCCTAATGCACAGGATGTACATATGCAAATTTACCAAAGTCAACTAAAAAACAATAAGAAAACCTATGAGCAAAGGAATAATAATATCAATGATACAGAGCATAATCTAGAGAATTCTGAGGTTTGTGATTGATTTTTGTTTTCTGTTTTTGACCAGGTATGATCTTGTCTTAGGAATGGCTTCCTGTCATTAAGGGGGAAAAATAAATTCAAGTTTCTTTGCCTCACACTCTCAGTTTTAAAAAATTACCCAGAGGCTACCTTTGAGCTGAAATTGATATGCCAAGAACACCCTTGCCCTTTTTTACTTGATTAAAACAAATCAGCATCAGGTATGCAAAGCCATTAGGAGAATGACATCAACTCTATCTGGCTTCCAACGTTGCCAAAACAACCTGATTCACACTTTTGTATTAATCTAGGTGAGCAACTGTCAATACTAACCTGGACTGTAAGAATTTTAAAAACAATCATTTAGGCAAGTGAAGCTGTTACCCATCTGTCAAGAGCGCTAGTACATTGACTTGATCTTATTTTGTTACTATTTCTTATTGACTGCAACATTTGGCTGTGTGTTGTTATTGTTGTTGCATATTTCTAGGAGTGTTGATAATTTGTATCATTTGCTCTAAGTCTTTTATCCACAAATAGCTTTCTGATGTTTTCTGCAGAGCCTTTCTATTCTAATGTTCATCTATTCTAGTGGTCATAGAGATTATTGCTATTCATTCCAAAATGTAACTACAGACTTGTTACAGTGCAATGAAAATTTTACATGAGGAGTCCAGGAATCTGAATTGTAGCCCTGGCCCTCAAAGCAACAAATTATGTAAATTCAGAATAATACCTTGGTGCCTAAAGTTTTTTATTTGAAAAAATAAAAATAAAAAATAGAAATAGGCCCAGAAATAATAGGAAATGGAAATAGCTATTATATATAAATATGCTCTACACATTCAGGAAGGAAAAGGGGAAAATGAATAGAATAAGAGAAATACAAAATTTAAAGAATATTCAAATGAAATTTATAGAGATTAAAAATATATCTGAAATAAAAAGAATTAAATGGGATTATCAACAGACTAGTGAAGATCAGTGAATTTAAAGATAAAATAACAGAAAATATCCCAAATATAGTACACAGAGAAAATAAAAAAAGACTTGCCTTTGAAATGATGGAAATCATCTATGTCATTGTAAGAGATATGATTACAATGCCAAGAAAAATAAATATAGAGTAATTAAGATATTTGATTAATACAAATAGAAGTCAGAAAGGGAGACTCAGAACAACAAAAACAGATGTGATGAAGTAAAACAAACAGGGAAAGGGTAGACCTAAATACAGCCCTATCAAGAATTGCATTAAATGTAAATGTAGAAAATGCTCAAACTAAAAGACAAAGATTGTCGGATTAGATTTTAATAAACCAGAATCAACTATGCCATGTCAACACAAATCATTTTCAATAAAAAGATACAAATAGTTTGAATGTAAAGTGATAGAAAAGAATATACTGTGCAAAAGTAAACAACAACAAACTGAAGTGGCTCTACCCGAGGACCAATCTACAAACAGGCTTCAGGACCAGGAGGAAGGCAGAGTGATACTTTGTAGTGACATCAGAGTCAGTGAATCAAAAGATATGGAAATTATAAATGAGCATGTGCTTAATAACAACCCTCAAAAGAAAAGATAGACAGAACCAAAGAAGAGCCACATAAATACACAGTTTTTTACTTGAACAACACTCTCCCTAATTATACAACTTAAAAAAATATGTAAGTAAATAGAAGCTCTGAATGATATTATCAATACCTTCATTTATTTGACATTTACAGAACACTACATAAAGTAATACAAGAAGATGCATTCTTTTCAACTGCAGATACAATAGTCATCAACATGAATCTTATGCTGACTCCGGAAGAGAGAGGAAGCAGGAAGGAGTTTACAGATGAACTCAATGGCCTTTCTTTTCCGCAGTGGACTATTCCAACTGCTTTGGTTCCACAAGGGCCTCTCGCTAGACACATCTCTTAAGACAGTGCACCTGGCTGTGCCTTCGTGTGAAGGTTGGCAATGCACTAGCTTATGCCCCTCTCCCTTATTCCCTGCATTGCTTCACTTCTCTCCAACTCTTGTTGCCTTGGGTTTATGCGTTCTATGTGAGCTTTGCCTTGGGCTCAGAAAATTAAACTAGGACAGCATGAATGATTAGGATGAGCAGCTACCATTATTAAGCATTTACTCTGTGCTACACATTGGTTAGTATACTATGTATTCCAGGATAGAAAGACATGGTTACTGACATTGAGAACTCATAATCTAATGAGACACACGTGCACACGCACACACACAATAATCACAAAATTACCTAACCCACTAAAAATAATTAGAACCTCCAAATCCATCAGCATCAATCTATGAAAGATCAAAATTTTCACGAATTGTGACATGTAAATACAACAGTAATTTTCTTACTTTCTACCTCCTCACTGTGAGTCCTTATTATTATTGAAGAGACTTCTCAACTGGGAAGCTACCATCTCGTCAATATTCCAAGCCAACACATCTATCAGCAACTCTTGTGTAAGCATTGGATTTTGTGGCATTTATTGAATGAGGGAGACCTCAATGCCCTGTGCAATATTTTGCTTTCTTATAAAATCTTTCCCCTGCTTTGGGTAAGCTGCATCAGATAAGAAGCAGCTTTGTTCTCTGCCACTGTGGTCACTGACCTACAATATTTAAATAATTAATCGGCAAAATGCTTTGGAATAGAAAGTATTTGATTTTACGTACTGTCTCTTCTATCCTGGGTTTCCCCTAAGCACTTTGCAAAGTAATTAATCAAATCAAATGATTGGTTCCACGGTATCTTTGCATACATTTAGTAATCTACCTAAAGGTCAGGTTTATTCCTAGAAAAAAAATATTTGATTCATGCAATTGATGAATATTTGTTGAAATCACACTATGTTTCAGGCACTATTCTAGGCACTAGAATCTTATAGAGGAGAAAAGCAATTAAAATTAAATGAACTTATGAACAAGTAGGGTAAGGCAGAAAGTAGTTTTAGTTGGATGTTGCAAGGAAAGAATCCATTTTGGATGTGGCCTTTGAGCTAAGACCTGAATGATGAAGAAGGGTTTGGCAATGAATATCATAGGAAAGAGTATTCTAGCTGGAAGGAACAACTCAAGTGTTTCTTAAAACTAACTTCTCAGTTGTTACACCACAGATACCTCCCAAGTCTAAAAGGTAGCAGCATTTACCTTGACAACAAAGTGCCATTAAGAAGCAGAGAGACCTGACCGTCTATGACAGTCAGGCATCCTGAGCTCCACCACTGATTGAAAAGACCACTCATTAGTTTTAATTCTATCTCATGTCATCCAGATTCTGAATAAAATGACTAAGAATAAGGAGATTAAATTTGGAACATCATGAGTCCAAGGTGCCTAAAATATCTAGGTAATAGAATCCAGTAGCTGGTTAGAAAATTGAGTCTTAAAATATGCCAATAAAATGGCAGAGTAAACTCAATTTAATGTCTCCCCCTCTCTAAACACATGTAGATTCCAGATGAATTTTGAAAAATTAAAAATGTATAATGGGGATTGAAAGGAAAAGACATCTCCAGGTTTCCAAACTGAGAGATAAACCCAGAAGGATGAGATCAGGGTGATGCCTGCAGCCTTGGTTCTCAATCCAGGCATCATGCAGACAGGGATGGGCTGCAACTGAACATCACCCCAAGGCCAGAAGTCGAGACTCACCACACAGGAATACTGAGGAGCTGATACTGAGATTCTGCACAAAGTCCACGAGGACCTGCTCAGTTCATTAAAAGGCCCGGGGAGCCAGGCGTGGTGGCGCACGCTTGTAATCCCAGTACTTTGGGAGGCAGAGACGGGAGGATCCGGGTTCGCGGCCAGCCTCAGCTCTCTCTCTCTCTCTCTCTCTCCCTGTCTCTCTCTCTTTCTCTCTCTCTCTCTCTCTCTCTCTCTCTCTCTCTCTCTCTACTTTGTG
>PVJS01013538.1:0-41899 GCA_004027185.1 Glis glis | reverse complement strand
AAAAAAAAAAAAGAAAAGAAAAACCCACCCCCCCCAAACATAAGCTCAGTGAAGCAGGGACTTCATCTACCCAGTTCACTGCTCTGTTGTCAGTATCTATCACAGTATCCAATGCACAGTAGGGGCTTAATCACTATTTGCCAAATGAATGAATAAGTTAAAGAAAGCTGCTCTGAGCCGGCATGGTGGTACACACCTGTAATCCCAATACTTGGGAGGCTGAGATAGGAGGATTGCCAGTTTGAGGCCAGCGCGTGGTAGCTTAAAGACCCTATTTAAAAATTAAAAATAATAAAGGGTTGGGGGTGTAGCTCAGAGGTAGAATGCCCCCTGGGTTCAATCCCTATTATGCGTCCCTCCCCCAAGAAAAAATAAAAGAAAGAAAAAAAGAAAGCTATTTTATTGTACCGGAAAGAATAACGGATAGCTGAGTTTGAATCCTATAATCTGATTAGGAGCAAGCCAGTTTCCTCATCTATAAAATGACTTTCTTAATCTAATTAAAAGTTTGATCCTAATAACATTGAATACATGCAGTTCCATATCACATCCCCATATATCTTTATATCTTTATTTTTCTGAACGAGAGAGACCAATCTAACAAAATATCATAGACATCATGGTTTGTAAAATGTCACTGTACATGCTCTGTACCTGGATTAGATGATACTAATTGATACTCTAAAACGGGACAAACGAAGAATCCAACAGAAAAGAGACAGTAAAATATAGGATGAGTAACTGTTTTTTTTTTTAATTTGTTTTTGTTTTTTATTTTTTTGGCATGGCTATCAAGAGGCAGAGCAGGGACAGAAGCCCCACCGATTCTCCCTCTGCCACAGTTGTACAGCGCCAGTGGATGGAACTTTCTCTGGCCTCTTAGTTACATAATCAGCAAAATGATCAGCAGAGAGCTGGCTGGCCACCCCCAGTCCCTTTTGCTTTTTGGTCAAGTGAACCCTCACAATGGCCAGCGAGTTGGTTCTTCCTGGGTAGCTGTAACAGCTCAGATAATAGGCCCGTGGACATCAGCCCTGCATTTATCTGCCTGACAATAGCGCAGTTCTGCACTGAGGCACTATTCAAAGCCTGCGTTGAAACAAACTCGCACACACGGAGGTGCCCCGGCCCCACCCACTGGGAACTCTGAAAGAGACCTCAGCGGAACCAAGCTGGGCTGTGATGAGAAGCACAGACGAGAGGCCATCGGAACCTCTATCCATACACTCAAATACCAGGAGCAGAGTGCGGGCGCCAAGTCCTGCTTGACTGACAAGGTCCCAGCTACTGTGGCTTCCTGCTAGACTTGGTCCTGTTGGCCGAGGAGCTGATGTGACCTGCGATGGTTGGCAATGTCCGGTTTAGATCAAAATATCACCCTCCTTCCCACGGATGACCTTCTTTCATGCCTGGGGTGCTGAACTTCAGTCTCCTCTTGGACATTAGTGAAGACATTGGGACCCTAAAACTTCCCTGTAAATAACAGAAGTATAGAAGTGCTTGCCATGGTCAATGTCATCATCGCTGTTGTCATCAGATGGGCGTTTACCATTTTGTCATTTGACCCTTGCAATACCTGAGGCTGGAACTCCCACATTTACAGAGGAGGAAACTGAGGCTCAGAGAGGTTAAAGGAGTTCGGGCCACCAGCAAATATACATGAGAGCCAATGACTCTGTTGTTGGGATTGACTCAGATCTCATCAGTCTAAGTCATCTCTTCTACAATATCCTAGACAGGTGATCACCTAACTTCTGCTTGGATGCTTCTAGCGATGAGGAACTTACTTCCTCACAAGGCAACTGCTCTACCCCAGTGTTGGTTAAATCTTGCTGTTAAGCCAGGTGTGGTGGTGCACGCTTATAATCCCAGTACTTGGGAGGCTGAGACTGGAGGATCGCAGGTTCGAGGACAGCCTCAGTAAGTAGTGAGACTTATCAATCTAGCGAGACCCTGTTTCCAAATAAAAATAAAATAGGGCTGTGGATGTAGTTCGGAGGTAGAACGCCCCTGGGTTCAATCCCCAGTATCGCAAAACAAACAAACAAACAAAAAAACCCAAAACCAAAATCCTTGCTGTTAGTTCTCCTTTCATTTATGGAACCCAACTCTGCCTCCCTGGATCTTAGATCCAATGCTTGTAGTTTCTTCCTCTTTGGCTCTTCTCCATGATAATCTCTTCCACATGCGAAGATGATTCCCGCGCCGTCCACTCCTAGGTCTTCCTCTTCAGGGCAAACAATTCCCCAACTATTATTGTCACCCTCCTTTAAATGTGTTTTCAATTGTTAACATTCCTCTTAAAGCAGGACCGTCAGAACTTAACATGATATTCTACCTGCGGCTTGAGAAACAGTTACTATCACCTCTTTGGATTAGTATCCTATGCTGCTATGAATTCCATCAGAGACTGCACGAATTATTTGACCTAGCTTTCACCTGGAATAATGGCGTACAGAGAAGGTAAGATTGAGCAGAGGAAATCAAGAAAGCAAGAAATGCCGCAGTGAAGAGGTTACCATGGGGACATTATGGCGGTGTCCTGGCAGTGCTGACCCAGACACTAAGACGACTGGGTCAGCTCCTCACGCCATATGCCCACTTTCTCTGCCCTCCCCTGTTCTTTGCGCATGGATTCACCACTGCCCCGACTTCAGGGACCTCATTTGCTACCTGAGCTGCTTCAGTCCTCCATGCTGTGATTGCCAGGGTGACCAGGGGACAGGTACAGCATAAATTGCTAGTGGTCCACCCAAATCCGTCCTCTCCTTCCATTTTTTTTTTTTTTTTTTTTGCGGTACCGGGGATTGAACCCAGGGGCGTTCTACCTTCGCGCTACACCCCCGGCCCTATTTTTTTATATTTTTTATTTTGAAACCGGGTCTCACGAAGTTGTGGAGGGCCTCACTAAGTAGAGAGAGAGAGAGAGACAGAGAGAGACAGAGAGAGAGAGAGAGAGAGAGCAAGCTGAGGCTGGCCGCGAACATGGATCCTCTGGTCTCCGCCTCCCAAAGTACTGGGATTACAAGCGTGCGCCACCACGCCCGGCTCCTTCCATTCTTTATACAGTTGTAGCTAGACATTTGGCCGCCCACTAGATATGACATTTTCCAGTCCTGTCTGTGGGTAGGCACGACTATGTGACCAGCTCTCTGTGGAGCGTGAGCCACTTGCTGGTCTAGGTGTTAAAAAATTGGGCGGGCTTCTTCATGTTCTCCTCTCCCCTACCCTCCTCCACCAACTGGAACCCAGGATGTGGCAGGGCCCCATTTCAACCCTACCAAAGAAGATAACACCCAAGGACAGTGGCTCTCAGGCTTGAGCTCATCAGGACGGGAAGGCTTGTTAAAGTACAGATTCCTGGGCCCACTCCCAGGCTTTCTGGAATGGGGCCCATGAATTGCATTTCTAATAATTAAAAAAAAGTATAAATAGCAATCATGGTATCTCCCCTTCCAGGTAAGTATTATATGGTATGATGGAAAGAGAGTTAGGGATTGGGCCAGGCCCCCAACACCCCACGACAGTGCTGGGGACTATCATGACTTCAATTCTATTAGGGACAAAAGAGGGTCTGGCTCGGCCCCTGAATGACTTTGTGGGGTGGAGCCAGTCTGGACCAGCCAGACTCTTAAGTAAAAGAGAAATAAACTTGTATGTTAGGGTAACGAGATTTAACAAATTAACATAACAGATGCCCAGGTATAAATGAATTTTAGATAAACAATGAATAATTTTCAAATATTGCACAAGACATAACTTATGCTAAAATATTGTTATTTATCTGAAACTCAAATGTGACTGGCTATCTTGTATTTTATATGGCAACCTGACTCCTTGTTCTTTAGGCCAGTATAATTTGGGGGTCTCTATGTTGAGCAGATTAACCTTCCTCATTACTAATGCAGCGTCAAGACCCAGGGCTGCCAGGCGTGGTGGCGTACGCTTGTAATCCCAATACTCCGGAGGCTGAGATAGGAGGATAGCAGGTTTGCAGCCAGCCTCAGCTACTTAGTGAGACCCTCCACAACTTAGTGAGACCCTGTTTCAAAATAAAGAATAAAAAATAGGGCTGGGGGTGTAGCTCGGAGATAGAATGCCCCTGGGTTCAATCCCTGGTATCGTGGGGAAAAAAAAGACCCAGGGCTGAGTCCTGGTTCTCATGCAGGGTCTTGTACACCTCACCTGTGTTCATGTCCCCATGGTAATCATGAGAATCCTTCCTGCTCCTTCTTCTTGTCTTTCCTGGACCTCACTTCTTTTACCTGGTCTTTGGTTTTTCTCTGTACCAAAGTCTTTCTCTGGTAACTGCCTGGAAGCCCAGTCCCGGGTAGAGCTGAAGTCATGGCAATATCTAGCGCCATCCCGGGGTGTGGGAGCCCGGGCCCAGTCCAACCCTCATTCCATGTTACTATTTATACTCCTGTCTCCCGTCTTAGACTGAACATCCCAGGGGGAGAGTCTGTGTCCTTATAGTTTCCATCTCCTCAGAGGTCACACAGGGCCTAGACAGAGTAAGTCACTGCTATGGTTTGAATGTGTTCCCCCAAAGTTCATGTGTTGGAATCTATTCATTTATTTATTTGGTACTGGAGGTTGAACCCAGAGGCATTCTATCTTCGAACTACACGCCCAGCCTTATTTTATTTTATTTTGCGGTACTGGGTATTGAACCCAGGGGCGTTCTACCTCCAAGTTATACCACCAGCCCTATTTTTTTATTCTTTATTTTGAAACAGGGTCTCACTAAGTTGCAGAGGGCCTCACTAAGTAGCTGAAGCTAGCCTCGAACACGGATCCTCTGGTCTCTGCCTCCCAAGTACTGGGATTACAAGTGTGTGCCACCACGCCTGGCTTATTTTTAAAATTTTGAAACAGGGTTTGCTAAGTTGCTAAGGATGGCCTTGAACCTCTGATCCTCCTGTGTCAGCCTCCCAAGTACTGGGATGACAGTCATGTACCACCACACCGGCTATGTGTTGGAAAATTAATCCTCAACTCATATGCTAGTGGTATTTGGAGTGGGCCCTTTGGGAGGTAATCAGGGTTCAATAAGGTCACTAAGATGAGGCTCCCATGACGGCATTAGTTTTATCAGAAGAGGAAGAGAGACCTGAGCTCTCACTCGCTCTGTCTCACTGCTCCAGCCCCTCCGCCATGTTATAGGAAAACAAGAAGCCCTCAGCAGATGCTGCTACCGTGTTCTTGAGCCTCCCAGCCTCCAGAGCCATGAGCCAAATAAACTTCTGTTCTTTATAAATTACCAAGCCTGTGTTCAGTTATCACCAACAGAAAACAGACTAAGACCATCACCAATACCTGTTTGTGAAGTAGACAGATGGTGTTCTGTGCCCCGCCGGGCTCCTGCAGCATGCGGGGGCTCCAGCCCTACGGGACAGTTGACTTACTCAGAGCGTGCATTCAGCCTGCATTGGCAAGTGGAATTGCACCCCCGGCCCTCCATTGGTATGCTGAGCTTGAAGGTCACAGAGGGAAAACTGGGCACTAAGCAGAGAGCCTTCCATGAGGCAAAGGGCCAAGATTCCCGCCCTTCCCCTTGGGGGCGAGTCTGATCAGATGGCAGGAAATGGCAGTGGAGTCCCCATGATAGGATTCTCTAGGAGGTTAGGTAGACATAGTATCAGAGGGTTGACCCTCGGCAAGGACCAGAGGTCAAAGGGTAATAGAAGTTTGAGCTCATGAAGAAAACTGTCCTGACCAACTGTAGAGGGTTTGCGTGGCTCCAAAGGCTCCAAACATCGCGAACCCAGGCAAGATCCACATGTAAGTGTGCAGGCGGGTGTGCCCACCCCTGCTCCTGGAGGAGCCACAGAGGGCTGTGCAGGACCCAGAACCATCCCTGTGAAGGGGAGGGAAGTAGGGACTGGACCTCAGCCCCAGGCACGTAGAGGCCCCTCTGAGGGATTCCCGAGTCCGTGCCTATAGTCGGCACCCTGTGAGCTGTGCTCTGGCTTCTGCTACAAACGTGTCTGCATTTTGTTCCTTTCAGTTCTTTGAAGCTGGGCTCTGCTCATCTGCTGGGAATCTCCCCTTGGACTTGGGGTGCCAGCCACCCCTGACCCGGGAGGAGGAGCTGCTGTTCTGTCTGCCCTGCAGAACCTCAGTCGCCAGCCCCCATTCTGTCCATCTGGGAGTCCGATGCCCATCTGGTGACAAACCACCATGCTGGCTTTGCTGGGAGGACCCGTCAGGACCAGGCAAGAGCAGGGCCTCCACTCCCCGCCTCCTCTGCAGGGCACTGAGCCAAGCACTCCGTGTACTTCTTCAGGTTTTTATCTCCCCATTGACTTTCTTCATATAGTTATATCTGGATTCTTCTCAAAAAGATTTTAAGGTAAATTTGTTTTTCAACCTTCACCAGAACCCTGTGAGTTAAGGATTATTATTTCCATTTTAAAAACTACAAACTGCTGCGTAGAGAGGAGAAGAAACATGACTAGTGGGCACAGCTAATGGCAGAACTGGGATTTGAACACTGGTCATTCTCATTCCAAGTTGGTCTTTCTCTTTTTTTCCTGAATAGACTTGGACCCAGGGGCGTTCTACCTCCGAGCTATACCCCCAGCCCTATTTTTTATCCTTTATTTTGAAACAGGGTCTCACAGAGTTGCAGAGGGCCTCACTAAGTATCTGAGGCTGGCCGCGAACCCGGATCCTCCGGTCTCAGCCTCCCAAGTACTGGGATTACAAGCGTGTACCACCATGCCCGGCTGAATAGACTTTAAAAGAAAAAACTACGAGGCATTTGGTACACATAAAAGAATATGTGTAATGTGTATGCAGGTTATAAGGCATGATGAAAATACACCTCACAGTGAACCTGGCCCCCTGGGGCTCACCATGCTTCCAAATGAACCTTGCAGGGACCTGCCAGGGACCGAGCTGAGCTGAAGGCTGTGGAGCCATTTGTCCTGTGACTGTGACTCTCACATCTTCCTCAGTGCACACATGGAGAAACTGAGCCCCACGCTGGCCAGCGTCCCAGGCAGGAGGACGTGGTAGGTGGAAGCTCGACCCTGGTCCGTTTACCCTCAGAGCTCATGGCTTCCACCCCTGGCTGCTCCTCACTTGCTCTGGGCACTTTTTTTTTTTTTTGAAATCTATATCCTTGAGCTCCACCCCTGACCTTGTAGACCAGAATTTCTAAAGATGTGGCCCAGGAAGGTTTTGGTTTTGTTTTTGTTTTTCCAAACTCCCCAGGTGACTCTAATGCAGCTAGGCCACAGACAGGGATGGGGAATGGAAAGTCTCAGCACCTGCGGAGAGGGATGAGGATGGGGCCACAGGCAGACCTACCTACCTGACTCTGCTTCTCATGAGGCTCAGCGCTCTGCAGCCCTATGGGAGGACCTCGAGGACTGCCCGACACAAACATGATACTCTTTCTTCCAGGCAAAGGGCACACTATCTTAAAAGGCTGTCATTGTCACGTATGACCAAGGTCACTTAACAAATGAGTATGAAGGGCGTCTAATACTCAGGGTTTATAAAGTAAAATGAGCCTATCGCTAGAGTTGACTGAGGACTAATTCAGCATTCAACTGAGAAGTCTGGCTGCAGCCCAGCTCTTGGCAACAGAGATGGCTGGGAATCCTGCGATTGGGGGAAGGATTTGCATGGCCGGCGTCTCCTCGGGGCTGTCTCCAGTTCGCAGTGCTTTTCAATCCCTGCTCTTTGACTATATGTTGCTGTTAACTCCGCTCCAGCTGTATCCATGGAGTATGTGGGGGGTCGTTTGGTTAACCCCACAGAGGGTTTGGTGCCCGCTCTGCACCAACCATTTGGAGAGTCCATAATTTCCCAGTAACTAGACTCTACTGTTATAGACACAATGCTTCCCATTCAAACCATCCACATCCCCTTCTCAAAGGCAGATGTGTGCATGCCCTGGTGGCTCCCCCAAATTTGCTTTAGAGTGGCATGGCACATTATCACCCGGTCCTATTGCCACTGGATCCTGGGATCTTTGGTCCTGCCCAAGTGGGTCTCCAGTCAACAAAGTTTGAGAGCGATCAGCCCCGAGAGCTCAACTCCTGGATCTGGGAGGGGTCTTGTGCCCAAAGTCAGGGAGCCTTGGGATGTGCTGTGGCTTCTTTAACCAGCTAGACCCCAGAGGTGGTTTCTTCCAATGTTTAAGACCAACACCAGGCTCATGGACAGTGGACTCCTGCCCAGTAATGCGATATTTCATTTACAGCAGCCCAAGAGCGTAGCTTGTACGTGTTAATATTGGATTATTTCTCTTCATAGTTAGCTGCCTCCTCTCTTCACTGTTTCCATGGCAACACTTCTCAAACACCACTTCGTACTCTGAATACACAATGTAAACAATCTGCAGTTGAACATTTCCCAATTTAGGGGTTCGGAGCTGAAGCCAGTGGGGCTGCCATCAGGGAAAAGGGTGAGCCACCAAGGCGAGGGGGCGGCAGAGAAGTGGGATGCTGGGCCACTCGGCAAAGGGGCGGCTGTGCCACATCACAGGGGCTTGGGGGGGTCAAAAGGTCACTCACTAAGGACGCTGCTCTTTCTTTGGGGGGCATTTAGTACAGGAGGGGCTCAGGGTGATGTATAGAACTGGCAGGGACTCCCCCATCGCTTAGATTCGAGGAACCTCAAACTCTAGGAAGTGGTGTGAATTGCCCACTGTCACACGGTTTGTGATGGACCTGAGACCAGAACGTGGGCTTGTTTGGGAACTGCAGGCGCTCAGCCACTCTGAGCTCTTCAGGACCCCCCGCCCCGCACTCCTGGCAGACAGGGCGGGTACATCCGGCATCCTCTCCCAGTGCCTGAGATGTCGAGTCATTCCTCTCAACATCAGCGCCACGCGCATCTGCCCAGCTGGCTGCCCCTGGCCAGCGCCGCAAGGACCGGGCTGGGCCTGTGTTCAGGAGCTCTGTAGATTCAACCTGCTGTTCTGGGAATGGCTCAGGACCCCCACTAAAGGCATCATTATTTTCGTTTTATCAAAGGAGCTATTTTTATTTCCAGTCTCTACCCACACATAGTAATGCAAGCAATTTCCACATAGTTAGAAGCAAGGCAAGGAGATGGTCTTTTTTTTTTTTCCAATAGGAAAACCTCAGACCATTTTCTTTCAACTTCTTAGCAACCCTAAGTATCCGTTGACTTCTGAGCAATGATCACATGATTTCTCTGTCTTTAGCAATGAGCCAGAGGACACTCGTGGCCTCAGGAACTTAAAGAAAGATTCAGAGAATGTGTTTTGGGAAATGCTACCAGCAGGTGCCCTAGAGGGACGGGTCCTGTTGGCAAGTCCTGGTAGGGTCCTGTTTAGCTGCTAACCAGGATTTGGGGGAAGATGGAGCCCACCAGTTGAAGATTGTTTAAACAAAGAGACAGAGAGCATGGCTTATCCCTAGCACGGTTGGTGTGGAGCTTCTACCTCTGCCAGCCTTCCAGGGGGACCAGGGTCTGCTCCACTCATAGCCATGAAAGCATGGCTCCTCCTGCTCACCAAGGTGCATGCTGGGGTGGGGGTTTGTGGGCTGTCTACTCCTAGGGATGGTCCATTGAGTTTCCCCAGTGATGCCAGATGGGGGGGGGTCACTGGATCTGTAAGAGGGCCCCCGAGAGGCAGGACTGCACTCAGCTCCCTGTCCTGTAACCTGTGCTGGACCAGTCCTGTTGGGGTGTCCCCCATGAGCCCTCCCCAGGTCCTCAGAATGTTACTCATGAGACAAAATCCACAGCGCATCAGGGCTCCAGGCTGTGATGACCCCAGGAGGGTGCTGAGCATCAAACCTGGGCCACAAACAATGCCCCCCACCTTCTGCCACTCAGACACAGCCATCTCTGCTTCCTGTTCTTCAGTCTCTTCTCAGAGGGGAAAACAGAGCTAAGAAGATTGTCCCCATCTATGCTCAGAGAAGACCCTTTACTGGGGGGGGGGGAGTGCTATGAGGCAGGAGACCAAGCTTGGGAGTCAGGCTCCATCATTGCCTCGCTCCCTTCCCTGAGCCTCCGTTTCCTCATCTGTATAATGCAAGGATTGGGCTCTGTCAGTATTCCTTAAAACACCAATTCTATGGGAATATTAAATGGTGCGAGGAGCAAAGAAAATTCCAGGTGAAGTAAATTTGGGAAATGCTGAATGCAGAAAGAGAAAAGATGCTCCAGTGTGGATCTTCTTGGAGCCATTAATTTCCCTTGCAGATCTCCAAAAAGGGATAATAGTATAAGGTGTTGCCAAAATTTATTTAACCACAGAACCCCTAAACTCTTTCAGCGTTGGCATTAGAATTCTCTTTCTTTCCTTAGAGAGGCAACAAGAAATTGATCTTTATTTCTTTGAGTGTCTAAGTCTGTTCAGTCTTTTAGTTTCTTTCTCTCTCTCTTTTTTTTTTTTTTGCAGTACTGGGGATTGAACCCAGGGGAATTCTACCTCTGAGCTACACCCCTAGTCTTATTTTTTATTCTTTATTTTGAAACAGGGTCTCACTAAGTTGCGGAGGGCCTCACTAAGTAGCTGAGGCTGGCCGCGAACCTGTGATCCTCCTGTCAGCCTCCCAAGTACTGGGATTACAAGCATGCACCACCATGCCCAGCTAGTTCATTTCTAAAATAGAAATAGTCCTTGGCAAGGTCTTGGGGTTGGGGTGAGGATCCACCTTAAACCAGGTGTTCTTGAAGGCTCTTAGAAGGTGGGTTTGGGGGCAAGTTTCTGCCCCATCAAGAGGTTATATTCAAAGTCCGGCATACCTAGTTTGCACATGGTCCTGGAGGACAGGGTTTTTAGGGGTCATTGGATTTTCGAAGTCATCTAAAACCTCAAAGATGGTGGACCACTGCACTAAAGCTCTTACTAGCTAATACCTTAGTGGAAATGAAGCTTGATTTTGTAGAAATTTGGAGGTGAAAACATACTAGGTGAGACTTTGGGGTCTTGATGGTAGTTAATAGGAATGGGGGACAGAAACAGCAGAAATGGGAAGGAAGATATAGAAAATAAGAGGGAGCCGCAGCGACTGTCCCCTGGGCAGGCCATGGCATCCCCACTTTCTCTCCTGGTCCCAGCAAACATGCTTCAAAAAAACATCACATGGTACTTCATTATGAAACTTGGGTACTGAATATTAATGCTCTGTGGCAGAGAGAAAATTACTGCTGTATCTGAGAGTCTCCATCTCTTACAGGTCACCAAGGCTCCATTTATTAAACTGTCGCTCAAGGGCCTGAAAGTACACATCTCCTC
The DNA here is from genome assembly GCA_004027185.1 of Glis glis. Classification (NCBI taxonomy): domain Eukaryota; kingdom Metazoa; phylum Chordata; class Mammalia; order Rodentia; family Gliridae; genus Glis; species Glis glis. The sequence continues at coordinate 30,663 of PVJS01013538.1, read as the reverse complement.
CAGGCCCAGGCCTCTGCCACGGGGCTCCACCCTGCCAACCGTCCCAACAGCCATGCTGGTGAGAAATGGTGGCAGGGATCCCTCCCCCATCATGGAGCACAGCCTGCATAGACACACATGACCCAGGGTGACCAAGAGAAGGTTCTTGTGGAACCAAGAACCACAGGCGAGGAGCCCAGGTCCACAGAAGGAGATTGTGAAGTGTGAATTCAAAAGCCGAGTTCTAAAGTTCACCAGTCTGCCCGGCTGCTAACTGTCTTTTGATCGCTGGCCTTTGAAACAGAATACTAATCATAAGTTTATACATTATTATTTACCAGCGGCCTGAGGGATTAGAATTCTCTGGGCTTGAACAGCCTCATGACCACTCACCCGCCTGACCCGGAGGAGGACGGTTCTAGCCGCTGGCGGAGGGCAGGACATAACTGCATTCTGTCTGGGTGACCCAAGACCTCTTTCCTGCCTCTCCTTTAAAATCTTCGGAAGTACCTGCATTTTCCTACCTGGAATAGCTCTGTCTTGCAGGTAAGAATTTGCTAGAGGCTTTGCTTTCAGAACCGGGTTAAAAAGGGGGCAGGGAGGAGAGGAGAGGCCCCCAAAGCTAACCAGCAACATTCATTAGAAATCCTTTAAATTAATTTGAAACGCTGAGTCATACAGGCCCATGGACATTGCATAACAGCCATTAAAGTATTAGTACTACTTTGGGGGGCACTTTATTATGCAACCCAGTGGTAAATCTCCTCTGGGCCTTTTTTTTTTAATTCCCCCAAAGAGTAGCAGTTTGCTAATTTAGTTTCAAATGGGATAAATCTGTGTTCATCCAGCCTCCTATTCAGCTTTTGGCATCCACGTGAGGATGGCGGACCACGCAAGAGCTGGAGGGATCTAGCATTAAAGAGATGCTTGACATTTTTAATACTTCCAATCATATGCAAAGGGAGAGCTCTCTATCCATTCATTTAACAAGCACTATGGACCTATAGAGCTCACAAGTGCAGGAGAGTGAGCTCTGAGCCTAGAACAGATCTGCGCTTCAGGCTCGCTCTGTCTTTCTGGGCCTTGGCTTCCCCACCTGTAATGGGAGGGCTTGGATGGGGAGGCTCATTCTTGGCAGGATGGCTAAGAGCAGGGATCCTGTCTGGCTTTGAATCCCAGCTTTGTCTCTTACTAGCTGGGTGACTGCGGGCAAGTTACTTAACTATTCAAGAGTCTTGGACTCCTTCATCTGCAAACTGATGGCTATAATGGCACTTGCCTGGTAGAATTTCTGGGAGGATTAAATGGGTTGATGGATATCAGGTGTTTTGAACACTGCCTGGCCCAGAATGAGGATAGATAAACGTGAGCTATTGTTATGATTATGCTTGTCAAAGCCCCCGCAAGATGACTGGTTGTGCATGGCAGAGACTACTCCCCAAGCTCTCTCCTCTCCTGAACCCCACTTCTCAGCCTCTCTGGAGTGGAGTTCTCCAGGTGGCAGAGTTCCAGACCATGCAGTGTGGGCGGAAGCAGAGTGGCCACGTCCAGATTGGACCCATAAAAACCTTCCACATGGATTCTCCATGTCCTTCCCTCTCTGCTGTTTCAGCGCAGATGAACCCGGTGCTCCCGGAAGCCACGTGTTGAAGATGGCACGGCCATGAGATGGAAAGAACCAGAATCTCTCGCTAGCCGGTTGGAGAAGAGCCACTTGCTGATACTCCCAGTTTGGATTTCATGTGAGTGAGGAAAAACCTTCTAAAGTGCTAGGCCAGTCAGATTTGGGGGCAGCTAGGGTTTTGATAGCAAGGTCCTGGGCTGGCTAGCATGTCTGACAGACTAGACTGAGACAAGTCCGCAGAGGGGTCCAACCTACTTGCAACTCTTTGCTTGCTCAACTCCAGGTTTCTGATGTTATCCGGTCAACGACCAAGGGACTCCCAGTTCTCTAGCTGGGACAAGAGCTCGTATGTCTGGCAAATGCCAGCCTGGTATCTGGCAAGGTCCCCGCAGACGGCTGCCCAAGCTGGCCGCCCGGGCTGGCTGTCTCTGCTTCCTGGACAATGGAGCAACATTTCTGCCTAGATGCCACAGGGAGCTACTCTGGTTACCCCGGCAGTAGCCCAGGTTCAAAATATATCATTTCAGTCCATGGAGTTCCGTCCAACCTGACTTCCAACCCTTGAGTGGGAATCAGCAGGACTATTTGTACAGGAACCTCTAAAGCGGGCAAGGCAAAGCTCTCCTCATTAAAACTCAGAACAGAACACACTTCCTGACAAAACATGGGGCCAGAGAGATGCTGGCGCGTAGGACTGGCTTCTTGGGGGGGGGGAGTGACTGGCAAACGGGGCCTGGGCCCAAGTTGGCGATGCCTCTGTCCGCGTGGTCCATGCTGCACTTAATAATTCCCCTGTGGCAGATTTTCCCTCCCTCTGATGAAAATCTCCCCTGGTGCTGGTCATTTCTCTCCTGGTGCAATCATCATTTCTACCCATGTGTAAAGGCCCTTCCAGACATGCAGAGGGCCAGAGCAGAGCTTTTGAATCCTGAGCCATTAGAGAAAAGTGAAGAAATGTGAAAACACAATAGAACACATTGGAAGCAAAACAAAACCCCAAGCTGCTTGCGCCTTTGGCATGCAGCGCTGCGACGGTAAAGGGAAAGTGTCTTTTGTGCCATGTCACGGCTTGTACTGAGCAAGAAGAAGCCAGTCCAACAGCAGAAAATTATCAAGGGTCTAAACGGGGGACTCCTTGTGAGCCAAGTCCCTTGTCAAGTAGCCCTTGCTATTGTCGCTGTGATCCCCTACCAGCCTCATCTCCATGATCAGACGGGCAAGGGACAGTGGGCGGAGGGCATTCTGGGGCCTGCATCTTGGCCAGAAACTTGGATTTGTGACTGATGATCGGGGGGTCTTGGCCAAGTCAATGAGTCACAATTCCATAGCTTTGGTGGAGGCTGGTAATTGTCCCCCTAAACCCCTTCTCTGCTTCCTAGGAAACAAACAGGATGCTCCATTAGTTCCCAGCTTTTCTTGTTTAGGTGTGGTCATGTGACCACATTTCCACCAATGGAATATGAGCAGTGTTCTAGGCCACTTCTGGGTCTGGGACTTATGACAACGGGTGCGCCTCCGTCCCTCTCTCTTGCTTCTTCCTGCTTATCTGCAACCCAGGCGCGGTGGTGAGTCAGTTATAGCCACATGCATGATGATGATGTCCCAGGGCAGGCATGGTGGTCTGGAGAGGTGGTCCTTCACTCTGGCTGCAGTTTGGAGGAAATACTGATGTCCAGATTCCCCCTACACCCCCATGGTTAGAAAACTCCCCATGCGATCCTGATGTGCAGCCAGTGTTGGAAGTTCTGGTTACATCATGCAGGATCTTATCAGTCAAGCTAAGGAACTGGGGGTTTATTTCTGAGAGCAAGAGGCAGCCTCTGAGGGTTCTATAGAAGGAAGGGATATAATCAAATTTTTCTTTCTCCAGAAAATTGCTCTAGCTGCTGGGTGGAGAAGGGAATGTGACGGGAAGACTGGGGCTGTGATCATGGCTATGATCCCAAGGTGACAATGGGGACAGCCAAGAAGTGCACAAATCCTGGGCCTGGTTCATGCTGGGCTGGATGGGGGATGGGGAGGAAGTGGGATGACAGGATAACTCCCTGAAAACACTGGTCAGAATTACTGAGAAGATTCTGGCTACAGATACAAACTTTAGAGTCAATATCGGAGAGAGAACTGATGGGCTCTCCCAGGAACAGAGGTAGAAGAAGAGGGGGCCTGGAATTCAGCCCCAGAAGACTGAGGGGAGGAATGCCCCCAGTAAGGCCGAGAAGAGAAAAATCATAAGCGTGCATTGTCAAGAAAGTTAAGGATATGGCTGTTGCAGGAAGGGTGTGCGCAAGAGCATCCAGTTCTGATGAGACACACCCCAGGTCACTGGTGAGCTTGATGGTGATGATGGATAGACCTTGTGTGTGTGTGTAGTGGGGTGCTGAAGTAATGGCGAGAACGGGCACCACCCCATAGAGCAACTGTTCTCTATCTTCTCCACATGTAGGTAAAAATGTGTCTGTTCAAGTGTTCCATAAATACTTTGTTTACTAAACACCTAGTAGGCTAAATGCTGTAGGCTGTGGATAAAACGGCAGGTCCTAGAGGCCCTTCATCACTGGGAAGAAATACTCTTGCCCATATCACAAAATCCTGCAATGGAAATGCCATCAAAGAGATGCACACTGGGGGTGTTGGAACCCAACGGGGCCGACTGTACTAGGGAGGGGAAAGGCAGGTAGAAAAGGTCTAAGAAAGCAAGGAAGAAGCCAGACATGGTGGTGCACGCCTATAATCCCAGTACTTGGGAGGCTGAGACAGGAGGATCACAAGTGCAAGGCCAGCCTCAGCAACTTAGTGAGACCCTGTTTCAAACAAAACAAAACAAAATAAGACTAAAAAAAAAAAAGATCCAGGGGTGTAGGTGTAGCTTGGAGGTAGAATGCCCCTGGGTTCAGCCTCCAGTAAGTACCCCCTGCCCCCCCCCCCCAGTAAAAAAGCAAGGAAGAGAGGCAAGGCCTGTCCTGATGTGGGCCCTACTGGGCTGCCTATTGCAGAGCTCTGGTCTCAGCTTCAGGGCAAGACAGCACTTCTGGACCTCCTCAGGGCTCGATGGGGCCACGTGACTAGCAGTGGCCAATGAGTGGTACGTAGCAGCGTAGCGGTGAGTAAATCACTTCTAGCCCAGAGCATTCGTGGGTCAGCACAAGAGCCTGCAAAGGTCTATTTTCGCTCCAGCATGACAGGCAGCCATGTCTGAGGTTGCGGCTACCCCAGGTACCTGCATGACCCCTCCTCTAGACACGCTCCTCTTAACAGACCAGAAACACTAAGCAGAAACAAACTTGTGTTGTTTTTGTTTTATTTTTGTTCTTGTGACATTAGCATAACCTAGCCCAGTGGTTCTCAACGTGTGGTCCCTGGACCAGCAGCATATGATCTTCATTTGGGATCTTGTTAGAAATACACCTTCTCAGGCCTTGCTCTAGGCTTGCTGAAGCAGAAACTTCCAGGGGATTCTGAGGCATGCTCACATTGAGAACCGCTGCTAGCTGGCGCAGACTTACACAGTCATCTTAAGAGTAGGAGGAACGAGAAGTCGTGGAGAAGGCCATTCTAGCAAACTTTAAAAATCTGAGTAAGATACTAATTAGCGAGGCTCATTGTTTCCTAGGAAGGATTTTTAAGAAAAAAAAATGCCGTTGTACCCATCACCCACGGACTGAGCCAGCCTATCAAAATGGCTAAAACTGGCTGTGTAGACAGTCTCCGACAGTGTGAAATCAGAAGAAAACACACTGTTTCGGAGAGAGGCACTCCAAGTTCAATGGCATTGAAGTAGTGGCCCAAGGTAAAGCCAGGAATATACTTTCTCATGTGATGTGTGCCCGTGGCCTTGCTGACTTAGAAAATGCTTCAGATCTGAAAGATACGTAAAACCCAGTTCTCTCTTCCATAGAGTGATTCGTGAGTGCTGTAGCTAAGGCTCTTTGGTAATGGGCACTATTTAAACGAAGCAAAAAAAGTATAATTTTAAATGAATTGCTTTTTAAACTGTCAAATAAAAGGAATCCATTTGTGCATGCAAAATTATTTCAAGGGTTCTAAACTATTAACTGAAAGCAGGTGAAAAAAAAAAGTCAACCTGAAGAAGAAACGTTCTAGTAAAGACCTGGCTAAGTGTTCCAAGGCAGACACCTTATGACTCCTGCGACCTGTTTTAGATTCAAAACTTTCTATTTTCATGATGGGCATGGTGGCGCACGACTGTAATCCCAGTCCTTGGGAGGCTGAGACCAGAGGATCCAGGTTTGCGGCCATCCTCAGCTACTTAGTGAGGCCCTCCGCAACTTAGTGAGACCCTGTTTCAAAATAAAGAATAAAAAAACGGGCTGGGGGTGTAGCTCAGAATGCCCCTGGGTTCAATCCCCAGTACCGCAAAAAAAAAAAAGATTAAAAAAACTTTCTATTTTCACCAGCCCCAGGTAAACTCCGTGGACACACATTTTCAGAAAACAGGAAATTCTGGAAACAAGATGCCAATTTCTTCATTGGTTTTGTTTTGACCAGTGTGACCCAAATGCTGTCTTATGAACAGGACAACAGCTACTCTCGCTTTAGTTTTTATTCCCCCTTTTGGATTAAATTTGATCCAAGGGCTCAAGTATCTTTCCAAGTCACACATCAACACTGTTTTATGCTCTTCTATTTGTTATGGATGTATTCATCCTTGTATGGTCTAGTCCACGGGAAGAAAAGTCTGCAAACGTATGAAGAAGTGCCTCTTTGGGTGCCGGTGGGCATGCGTGGTAGAGGTCGCCAAGCAGGAGGATGAGCCTCGATGCCAAAGCATTTCTATAGACAAAAGTAGAACCCTGGGCTGTTCCACACAGGGCCACCCTGGCCTTTTCCATTCCATGTCCTCTAGGGATTTCCACCGCAATTAGTTTTGTGTTCAGACCTTCAATATCTTTGTTGATATTGAAACGAAGCTGCTGAAAATAATTAGTGAACCTTGTCCTTCCCTGCCCTCTAGGCACCTCTTGCCTGCATCCCTACGCCAGGGACACACAACAAATAGAACTATCCCTGCTTAGTCCAAAGGGAACCTTGCAGGTGGTAGCCAGCTAGAGGCATCCAGACAGGCTCCAAAAGGGAGCTCTTCTCTGCACTTGGATGAACACACAAATCTCTAGGGCATCATATTTCAAATGCACATTTTGGCTCAGTGGGTCCTGGGTGGAACTGTAGAATCTGCATGTCTCACAAGCTCCCAGGTAATGCCCAACGCTGCTGCTGACGACCTCGCAGCATAATGAGGAAGGAGGAAATTCTGCATGGTTTGCAACACGGTGACTTTTAGAACCCTGCGAATCAGGCATTTTACCTAAGGGTCTGGCTGGCTTTTGATTTGATTTAGGGTTCCTTGAAAGCAGAGACTGGGTCTCACACATTTTTTTGTTGTTGTTTTGTTCTCTGGCTGGCACTTGGCACAGGGCCCACACCCGGTGGGTATGTATTTATTTAATTAAACAGAGTTGGCCTTATTCCAAAAAGGATTTCAAGTGGACTTAACTCCGAGTAGGCCCTAAATCAGCACGTGATAAATTGCCCAGGGAAGGAAGTCAGTCCTAGAGGTCCTTCCAGCTAAAGGTCCCTTCCACCTGTCTGCACCTGTACTACGCCTTCTCTGCTCTTCTGAAAATTTCCCTCCTGTCCCCTTTTAAAAAGCCCTTTACACTAGAGGGCCACCCGAGAGGAGGAGGAAAAAACAAAACCAGAAAGCCCCGCGAAGCGGTAAGGCTTCAGAACATCAAAAGCTCAACTGCTGCGGATCCGCAGAACTCTTGGGTTTCTCTCTCTGCAGGTCGGTGTCAGCCTCTGCCACCCAGGACCCTGCCAGCCCCGAGAGCCCTGCGGGAGCCGGTCCCGCGGGCACGGGCGCCGGTTGGCTTGGTGCAGCCTGTTTGTTAGCTCTGCACACACAATCAATCTCGTTCATCCCCGCCCCGGGTGGTGGTCTAGGGTCGCCCCAGGGGAGTGGGGAGCCCGGACAGGAGCGACCGCTCTGCAAAAACCCTTGTCGCGGGAGTGCCCGGAGGTACCATAACCTGTTCCTCTCTGCTGCTGCAGCTTCGGGTGATAAAGGACTCAGTTCGGCCCCACTGGGCAGGAGGGAGAAGGCAGGGGATTATATTGGTCAGTAGTTGGGCCTCGCGGGGGAGGGAGGAGCGCACGGGCGAGTGCGCCCCAGGGGAGGAGTACACGTGCTGGGGAGGGAGGGCGAGAGGCAGGCGGGAGGGGAGGAGTAGGGAGGCGAGAGCAGCTAGCGGGAGGCGCCACTGCCTCGCAGACGCGAGCGCCGGCAGCCGAGGAGCCGGAGAGAAAGTTCCGGGCAGAGCTCGCCCCCAGGAGGGCCGACTTGGAGGCCGCTCGCCGAGAGGGTCGCGGGTCCCGCGCGCCCAGCCTGCCTTCAGCCGCTCGCACCTGGCCTCCTGGGCTCGGCTCGCCGGGAAGCGGGGGAGCCTCGCGGGCGGCGGGCAGCCGGGGCGGCCGCGGCTAAACTTGGAGGAGGAGGATGCTGCGAGTGGGCGCGGCGGCGCGGGGCGCGGGGGCGCACTGAGTGCTCCCGGCGGGCTCGGCCGGGCGGGCGCGCCGAGGCTGAGCCGGCAGGTGGCGGCTCCAGCGCCGGGACTGCGCCAAGCCTGCAAGCCAGGGCCGCCAGCGCCACCGTGCCGGCGTAGCCTCCTCGCCACGGAGTCCTGGTGCGCGGAGCGCGCACGCCACACTCGGGACTCTGAGCGCCGATCGCGCCGTGCGCCCCCGCCTCCCCTCTCCCTTCCGGAGACCTCGCTCCTCGCCGCCTCGGCTCGCGGGCCATGAAGCTCTGGCCCCGAGCCCCTCGCCCGGGAGCTGCGCATCGCCCGCTCCAGCCCCAGCGCCGCAGGGCCACAGACAGCTCTCCGACCCCTGAAGCCCTCCATCCTCTCCCAGGGACAGCACCTAGGCGCTCGGAGATGGCGCTCCGCGGGACCCTCCGGCCACGCAAAGTTCGCAGGAGGCGAGAGATGCTGTCGCAGCAAGTTGGCTTCGTGTGCGCTGTGCTGGCTCTGGTGTGCTGTGCGTCTGGCCTCTTCGGCAGCTTGGGTAGGTGCCGGTACCCTACCCTCCGCCCGGGGAGTCGGGGGGCTTGAACTGGGGAGCCTCTAGACAGCCCCTGCTCCATCCTCATCAGGCTGGTCCCCAGGGCTCCTCCAGTCTCCTCCCTGCCGGGCAAGTAGAGCGCACCCAGGAGGGCTGCTCGACGCTCCGAGCCCAGGCGCCCGTTCCGCTGAGCTGCGCGCGGCCCCTAGGGGCTCTGGACGCGGCTGTAGGTGTGCTACCAAGACGGAAGCCTGTGCCGCCTCTGTCCCTGTAGTGCGGGGAGGGTGGTCAGCGCAGCGGCGGGGCCTAGGGAGGGATTCCCTTGCTCAGGGGTGGGTGAAACGCAGCGGTCCGCTCACCTCTTCTGCGTCCCTGGAAACCCCAGACTCAGAGGCTGGAAATTGCCACTGGGTTTTGGCTCTCACCTGGCCCTACCCTGGTCCCAAGGGGTGCCCTGGGTTCCCTGAATGTTCGCCCCAAACCCTAAAAGGATTGGGGTAATCTGTCTCAGCGGGAGACTGCCGCTGTGTTTCGGCATAGCTTCTCTTAATCCCTATGGAAGAAGAGGGCTGGTATGCGAGCTAGGATCACACTCTCCTCCAAGAACAGGGATTGGGAGTCCCTTAGGATATGCTAATTTCAGGTGTGGAGGAGAAAGAGAAGAAACTTACAAAAATATCTTGAGGTGGGGTGGGGAGGTTGAGTCTATCTGTTGCCCTCAGACCCATTCATTGCCCTGATACTCTCATCTGGAGTTGGATGCTGTGAACCTTTTAATTTTTTTTCCAATGTAAAAATAAAAAAACAATAGAAATACAGGCAATTTAGCAACCGAGACGTGGAGGTACAGCAGATGTACCTTCTTGAGCAGTTAGGAAGGTCATTATCATCCAGATACCGACCATTTAAAGAGATTTATAGTCATATGTAAAAATCAAGTGGAACTTGATTAAACTTTGGGGGGGAACCCCCAGTGCTTTTCAACCCCAAACTTGATGAGTTGGAGATGTGGAGGGTTAAAGAATGGCTCTTTCAGAAGAAACTCAGAAAGTTTATTCTGAACATCTTAATACCTGGTGCTTTGCAATTGGGAAAAATCAGTGCCCCCCCTTAATTACACACCATAAATTAAAAAAAATGCCTAGAGGCTCTTAGGTGTCAGCATTCTACATGAGGTATTATTACCAGCCCAAACAGTGTGCCCATCAGGAGGGGTAAATGAATACCTTAAAGGTCTTAAGGTGAGAACCAGTTTTATTTGTCAGATCAGGAATTACCTTCAGGAGTAAGTGCCTTTGGTCATGAGCATTGGCAAGTTCTCCCATGACGCTTGGTATGGCCCTCGGACCAGCAGCCTCCGCATCACTGGGGAGCTTGTTAGTGTAGAATCCTAAGTCCCACCCCAGACCCGCTGGACCAGAATCTGCATTTTAATAAGATCCCCAGGTGATCTCTGTGTACCTTCAAGTGTAAGAAGCTGCTCCCCATCACTGTCTCCTGGCTTGCTAACTTGCCATTCATTGGTAGTACCTCCAGGGCAGGGGCCACCTATGTTTACTGAGAGGGAACCTCATGGTCACCTAACTAAACCCATTGTTGTACCTATGAGGGGCTGAGATCAGCTGGGTTTTGTCCAAGGTCATTTCACGTGCTGTCCTGTCTAGGACTAGAAACAATGAATTAAGTCCAGGGAACAAACTACTCTATGTAAGCAGGTGATATCGTACTTCCAATCATCGTATCCCTCCTTACAGGTGGCTCTAAACTGCCTGTAAAAAAAAAAAACCAAAAAACCAAAAAAAATGCCTGTATCCCTCCTTCCAGGTGACTCTAAAACCACCTGCAAAGCACCGGGTATTGAAATGTTCAGAATGAACTTTCTTCTTTCTGAAAGAGCCACTCTTTAACCCTCCACATCCCCAAATCACCAAGTTTGGGGGTTGAAAAGCACTGGGGGTTTCCCCCCAAAGTTTAATCAAGTTCCACTTGATTTTTACATATGGTGGCTCTAAACAGGGCTGTTGATGACATAGGTAGATTCCCGAACATAAGGTCATTTTGAGAGTGCAGGTATCACATTGACCTGATGGTGTCTCTGACTTATTTTCCAATCCAGGGCATAAAACAGCTTCTGCTAGCAAGCGGGCTCTACCAGACACGTGGAGAAATAGAAAGTTGATGGCACCAGTGAATGGGACTCAGATGGCCAAGAACTGCACAGAGCCTGGTAAGAAGTAGATCTCCTTCATGCCCCCAGCCCCCACCCCACAGGCTTCTGGCCTGATGGAGATGGTGTCTGTGGACAGTTCCAGCCCGAGCTGGGAAAGGCGGTTTCATGAACTTGAGTGAGAAAGGGCATCTGTATGGTGTTGAAAGGTAACCTGCAGACATTCATCATGTACGCTGCTAAGCAACGCAAGTGCTTTCTTTATCCAACTAAGAAGGTCACATTCACGAGTTTAAAATTTTTATTTTTTTGTTCTCTCTTTTGCTCCTGAAGGCTAAGTATTTTCCCTCGCACTTTTGATTTTATTGGTTTGCCCGGCTGTCTTTGTTTTCTTCCCCTTTTGCTCTCTGTGTGCATTTGATGGAGCTCTAGGGACAGCAAATCCAGCAGCTCTGGTGGAGGGTGCTTTGGGATGACCCATTAGGGTCAGAGAGCACTGGGGCAGATGCAGGGGAGGACACCCCGGGGCCTAGGGCCCTATGTCTGGGATGGAAGTCCCCAGGTATCCTGCTGTGACAGGAGATGGATTCTGCTTGCCCTGAGACACGGTTTTGATGTTTCTCTCGGGAATTCTCTAGAGAGTCAGCGGTGATAGGGACTTGGGGATGACATGTCTGTTCTATTGCCCCAGGCGGGCTGTGCTTAAACAAATGAAGCAGATTCTTGGCAGGAGAGAGGAGACCTACGGGCAGCCAGGCACAGGAAGCTGCCCAGGCCTCCCACAGGGCTGTCCTAGGTATTACCTCTGGCTCCAGCTCTCAGGGTCTTTGTGAGGAGGATCTAGTGGGGCCATGTGTTTGAAAATGCAGAAGGAACTATGAGATTTTTTTTTTTTTTATCAGAGATAGCTTTTCCACTAGGTTGCCAGGCAAAGCACATCATCTTTTGGGGTCTCTTTGTTCTCACCTGTGAAATGGGTAGAATAGCATTTACCTGCTCTGGGGTTTTGGGGACAATCTGGTAAGTCCCTGCTTGGTCTGTGTATACAGGAGATAGAACCCCAGGGCAGAGGAGAGGTTTGGATGGCAGTCTTTGTGGGCTGGCCTTTGTTGCAGCAATGGAAACCTCTGTTTGGGGGACTTAAAAAAAAAAGGGAAATTACTGCTTAGTAACTGGAAATGTAGGAGCGAAAGTTAGGAGGCCTCCACAACGCAGTTTCTCTCCATCTCTGAACTCGGTTGTGTTCTAGTGTGGGAAGGTAGTTCCCAAAGGTCCAACCTTAGACCCTCTCAGATTAAAAAAATACTGACAAAGAGCGAGCCTGAGCCTGGGCTGCTTTTGAAGAAGCCCTAAGCGAGGTTCTGTTGGTTTGGGTTGACTCCACCACATGGCCCCCCTGGTTGCTGGGGCCAGAGGAGTGCTGAGGCCTGGACTGGCTTAGACCTGGGTCGCAGGCTCTGCCTCTGGACTGAAGGAACAAAGCCACCTCCCCAGCTCTGGGACTCACCGGCTGGGTGCAGGCTCTCAGTTCCTTATGACTGTCCACCAGAGGCTCCTGTCCCAGGCTGCTGTGATAAAGGTGATGAGGGCTCCAGGTCCGAGTTTCAGGGCTGTGATGGAGGGCGGCACCCAGTGGCTGCCTCCCTTCTGCACAACTGGGGGAGCCTCCCCATAGGGGATCACAGTGGGGGGCTTATATCTTCCCCATCTTGCATCAGTCCCCACCACTGGAGGGCTGGGCCCCTCGTGCTGCCCTGCCAGGTGAGTTCTTTTAGGGAAGCGGAGAGATGGGGCTTCCAGAGTGTCCGACTGTTTCCCGTCTCATCATTGTGTTCCAGCTGAAGCACTCCAGGCACCCCCTTCCCCAGCACTGATGGCATGTATCAGAACCTAAAATAACTTTACTGTCTACCAGCCCTTGAGGGCTGCCCGCTCTGTGCCCTGAAGAGTGGTTCTTAGTCCTGGCCACACATGCAGATCATCTCAGGAGATTTCTAGATGTATTTTTAAATGCCCAGGCCTCACCCCAGGGGGTCTGACCTAACTCATTGTTTGGGGTGGGCCCAGGAATCCACACTGTGTGTGTGTGTGTGTGTGTGGTACTGGGGATGGAACTCAGGGACATTCTACTTCCAAGTGACCCCCCAGCTCTATTTTTTATTCTTTATTTTGAAACAGGGTCTCACTAAGTTGCGGAGGGCCTCACTAAGTAGCTGAGGTTGGCTGTGAATCCGGATCCTCCTGTCTCAGCCTCCTTAGTACCAGGATTACAAGTATGAGCCACCACACCCAGCTGGAATCCACACTTTTTAAGAGTACCCTAGATGATTTCAGGAGGAAGGCAGAGTTGATGCGCACAGGGCCAGGCCAGAGTTCTTCTGCTCGGTGTGGGGGCATCCTGACCAGGTCCCAGTGTGATTCACCTGCATTCCCGAGGCTAACAGGCACTGGGTAGAATGCTGCCGGGCACTTGGTAGATGTTCAAGAAATATTCAAATTTTGAATGAACGCTAAGACTTGGTTTAACATAGTGATTTTCCTGAAACCCTTTTTTTTTTTTTAATGTAGGGAAGCTAAAAACATTTTTATTTCATTTTTGACCAATGATGTTCATGGAAAATTCATAATTTCCTCCCAGAGATTTGAAGGCATGGCCTGGGCCTCTGGGCCTTCGATGTTTCTTTTCATGGTCTGTGCAGAGCAAGCACTAGAAAGGGGAGGTGGGTCCCTGTGTGCAGACGGTATGAAGGAGGAACCAGCGATGGTGGCTTCGAGGCCCTTGGGAACTATCTTAGCTCCGATTGCTATAACAAAATACCATAGTCCACGTGGCTTAAATAGACGCTTAATTCTCACAGTTCTGGAGGCTGGGACATCCAAGATGAAGGCGAGATGGACCTGGTGTCTGGTGAGGGCTGTCTTCCTGCCTTGCAGACGGCCTCCCTGCTGTGTGCTCGCGTGGTGGGGAGAGAGCACAAGCTGTCTGGTGTCTCTCCTTCTCATAAGGGTACTAATCCCATCATGGGGCCCTCACTTTCACGATCTCATTTAACCCTAATCACCCCCTCCAAAAAATCACCCCCAAATACTATCACACTGGGCGCTAGGGCTTCAACATAAGAACGGGGGTGGGGGGCACAAATATTCCATCCATGCAAGGAGCCGACGCGTTTCTGTGCTGCCTTGGTGGTATCTTGGCACCTGGGGTATTTGAAGACAGCTGAGGATGGAACCTGGTGCTTCGTAACCCTGGCCTACAGACAGAGACACTAGGGGTGCTCTGAGGAATGCAGATGCCTGGGCCCAGCCCCAGGCCTGAAATCAGCGAGGGCACCAGACGCATCCCAGGGGCTACTTTGGGAGCTTCTGGGAGTCACGATCTTTCTGTCAGATCTTGCTTGGTGGGTTCCTGCTTGTCACCACCACATCCCCCCAAAGGCTTTCCTCCGTGACCAAATCCAGAGTAGCCTTTGAAGTCACTGACTGCTGGGGCATCTTGTTTTAGCTCCTTGCAGCTGCCCGGTCAAGCCCTTGTTACATTGTTTGCCTCCTGCAACTAGAATATAGAAAGTGAAAGGCTTGTTTCCTTTTTAAAACCACAGTACTCTCTTCGGTCATTCCATCCGTATCAAGGGATACAGGACCGGTGACTGCGTCTACCCCTAGGATTGTTAGAATTACAGGAATTTATACCCACAGCTCGTAAAACAGTGTTTGGCACCTAATACGTGCTCACACCCTCACTTCTATTTTCATTATTAGTTTCTCATCTGTTGACCCAGCACTGATACAAAGCCTGTGTATAGTATGCAACAAAAAAAAACTATTAGTCAATTGAATTTCAAGGATAAGTTAACAAGTAAACATCCCACCAAACACTTATTCTCGTCTCCTCTGGAAACAAACATTTCTAGCTTTGATGTCTTTATCTTCAGGGAATTTGGGATGTGGGAGGACACCATATCTTGGAAAGCCTGCTTCTACATGGGAAAACATGTTTTTGGTCTGTTGACAGGTGTTATTTTACATTTGGGCTATTTAACTGGGGTGAGCCTGTCTTCCTCTGTTCTTATGTTGCTCCCCCCCACATTTGAGGTTGAATGAGTGATTGATCCTCCGCTATGTCATGTCTGTTTGTTTCCCTCTCCAGCATCCTATGCACTGTGTTTAAAAAGAAAATGAGCCAGGCATGGTGGTGCATGCCTGAGGATCGCAGGTTCGAGGCCAGCCTCAGCAACTTAGCAAGACTCTTAGCAACTTAGTGAGACTCTCAGTAACCTAGTGAGACCCTGTTTCAAAACAAAGATTAAAAAGGGCTGGGGGGTGTAACTTGAAGGTAGAATGCCCCTGGGTTCAATCCCAGTACCGCAAAAATAAATAAGTGAATATATAAGTAAATAATTTAATGAAATTAAATACAAAGAAGATGAAGAAGAGAGAAGCTTGGTTCCTCCCTGTTGTCTCAGGGGGGATTTCAGTACTCCTTTAGGCTTTGCTTTGTCATGTCTGGGTTTCCTCATTCCAAATATGTCTTCAGAAATGCCGGGTGTCCACAGAAGGCAGCTGGAGGAGCAGCCTGACGGGGGTGCCTGAGAGAGGCTGAAGAAGGTGGTTCACGGTGTTTCCGACAGCAGAGGAGGCGGTGCCAGCACTACAAGCAGGAGCTTTTGGGCCCTCTTGGTTCTCTTCCACCCTTGCTTTTTATTCTATACCAGGCTATGGTACAGGTGGTTGTGGAGGAGAGAGGGTGGCAGAGTCGGTGGGGGCAGGACTCTGAGCTCAGGAGTTGGGCGAGCACCCTCAGCAGCGGGTCTCCGTAGGAGCCCCGTGCAGTGGGCAGAGGTGTAGAAAGCATGAGAAACGAGGAGGAGGAGGGACCTAGGGCTGCGAAAAGCACCAGAGGACAAGTGGGCGGGGAGGTGCCAGTAGCGGTGGCAAGACAAAGCTAGAGCGCTGCTTCAGGGGCTTGAGAGACAACTCGCACATCTCAAGTTTCAAAGTTGTTACGTAAAGGCAAATCCTGAGTTGGAAAAGCAGGAATTGAACTTAATACCACGGGCAGGAGGCTACAGTTGAGTGTGGGTCCCAGACAGCAGGGGTGGGAGTTTCAGCCTGGGGAGGGACTCTGCTAAGCACAGCGGCCTCCGGAGAGCCAGGTGGCTTCTTGGGGGAAAGGGTCACCAGTCAGTGGGACAGTGGTAGCCTGGTAGAGCCACCAAACCGATCACAAATGGAGGCTGAGGAAGGGGGCAGCCTGTCATCAGCGTGCCCACTCTTCTGCTTGGGGGTGGGCTGGGATCTGTGACTCAGTGGCTTGGGGACCCGGAAGTCGGGTTCCAGTCTCAGCTGTGCCAAGATTATGCCTGCTGGCTTGTGGGGCTTTCTCCTCCCTCTCTCCCTCTTTGTCTTAATAAGATGAGGTTACCGTTCTGGGTAGCACAAAGATTCCCAGTGGGCAGAAAATGCTGTCTGTCTGTCTGTCTGTGTGTCTTGGAGGTGGTAGTTTGATGCGGTGGAAGCAAGCTTGTGGGCGTGAGTCCCCGTTCCCCCCTTTCTGTCTGTGACCTTGAACAAATTACATAACCGCTCTAAGCTTCAGGCTTTCTCTTTTGTAAAGTGAGGAGAGCACCGCTTCCTCCCTGCCTCACCGGGATGCGTGCAGACTTAAACCACATGATGTACAACTACTTAAGCTGTAGGGAGCGCAGGGTAGCTGCTGTCATTACCATCATCGCGGCTAACTCCAGCCACTGTGTGCTGGGCACGGTTCGAAGTGCTTTCCGTACAGTACTTACTTGCTTCTCATATCGACCCTTGAGGGAGGTGCTATTGTTGTGTTCATTCTGCAGATGACGAAAAAAAGACCCAGAGAGATTAAGTAACTAGTCCAAGGTCACCCAGCCAACAAATAGAGCCAGGAGGAGTGTGTGCATGTTTAACCAATAGACTTTATTTTCTAGAGCAGTTTGGGGTTTGCAGAAAACAGAGAGTTCTGCTAGTCCATCCCTGAATACTCCCCTGTATCATTAATATCTTGCCTTTCAGTGGTACATTTGTTACAGCAGATGAGCGAATATCAGTACATTGTTATTAACTAAAGTACATTGTTATTAACTAAAGTACATTGTTATTAACTAAAGTCCCCCCCGTTGACATTAGCATTCATTCTTGGTGTGTACATTCTATGGATTGTGATAGACATGCACCCACCACTACAGTATCACACAGAATAGTTTCACTGCCCTGAAAATCCCCAGTAGAGCCAGGTTTTTAAAAACTGAGTGAGCCGGGCATGGTGGCGCACGCTTGTAATCCCAGTACTTGGGAGACTGAGACAGGAGGATCACAGGTTTGCAGCCAGCCTCAGCTACTTAGTGAGGCCCTCCACAACTTAGTGAAACTCTGCTTCAAAATAAAGAATAAAAAATAGGGCTGGGGATGTAAGTCAGAGGTAGAATGCCCCTGGGTTCAATCCCTGGTACCACAAAAAAACAAAACAAAAACCTGAGTGGTCTGAATTGTAAACCTATATCCTCATCCATAGTTATTAATAAACGAGGTAGAAAAAAGATGAATTAGAGATGGGAACTGTGGTGCACTCCAGCCTGTCGCTCGCTGGCTGGGTGTCCCTCTGAGAACAGACAGAGCTCGTCCATTGCAGCAGTGGACGTCAGTACGGCTGCTTCCTGGGATGTGTCTAATACTGATTTGTTTGCAATCTAAAGAATCTAAAGGTTTTTTTTTTTTTTTGTTACCTTATCCAAACTATCGGGGCCATCTGCCAGCAATCTCTTCTCCTTGCTGGGCCATCTGCTACCCCCTGACTTGCAGATTCTCCACTCTCGACGACATGCGGGCCTCCCGCGATCCGGAGCGCGCCCACTCGGCTTCCTCTTGAACTCTGAGAAACGATTCTCCCCGAGTTAAAAATGGAAATCATTAGGCACTGCCACGTGCTGCCTTGGGTGGGAGATACCTGGCCATTCAACTCAACAGAAGAGTCGAATGTCTGACTGAAGGATGTTGCGTCTGAACTTGTCCATTGTGGAGGAGACCATCAGACCAACTAGCATTTCACTCCAAAGCAAGAAAAAGAGCTGTGTTGGAATAATTGACCGCTTCTCCTGAGAAGGCAGTGAATGTCTCCTTGGGGACAGAGGAGAAGGTCACTGTGTGGCTGAGAAGGCATGGTGCTCTCTGCTCGGTGGGTCCTCCCCTCCAGTGGGGAACCCAAACCAGTTGGTTTCTGCTCCTACAGCTCCTTTGCTACTCTAACCCAGTGCACAGCTCCAACCTGGTTCTCCTAGTAACTCCCCAAGAAATTAAAGGCAACCTGCGTTTCTTAACAGTGCAGAGCCCTGCACTGTGGTAGGCTCCGAGCTGTTAGGGACCCCATCCCTGCTGTCAGGGAGCAGAGAATGGAATGGGGAGCTGAGGAGAGGCAGGCCAGGGTTCAGCTAACAGATAAAGCTTCCCGAGGGAAATATCTAGGTGGAGGATCCCCTACGGAGGATGTGAGGGAGGACAGAGGGGCTCAGAGCCAGTGTGTCCTTGCAGTCTCTGACCCCTGAGCCTGGCCTCCAAGGATAGTGGTGGCCGTGGGAGGACATGGGTACAGATGGCACCATGCATTTGAAAGTGCTCCTGGAAAAGTCGCAGCAGCGTCTCGGCACCTGGAGGAATGCTTACTAGCAACCGCGGCCTTGCTCACTGGCTGTCCGAGGGGAGAGAGAAAACAAACTCCAGCTAAGAGTGCCGGGCACAGTAGTGAGTAATTAGGCTTTGGGGACTTATCAAGGAGTCAGGCTTGCTAGGGCTGGAGCTGAAACCAGATGAGTTTGATTTTAATTTTTTTTTAAGCAGAAGGGGTGGGGGCCTGCTGGTGGGGCAGTGTGGGCTCATGCCACTGGTCTGGGATGAAGTTGGCCAATGGTTCTTGCCTGTGCTAAGCCACAGCTAGGGCAGACACCTCAGTTCACAGGTCATGCCCGGCTCAGCAGTAGCTCCTGGAAGATTGCAGTTGCAACAGCCCGGGCCTTTGCCAACCTTGCCTTGGAGGCTTTGAGCTTCCCGGGGCCGGGGATTATGCCCCCTTTGACATTGGCCCTAGGGGTTGAGGCTGGAGTCAGACGTAAACTTTAGCTTTCAGCACAGGGTGACTGGCTGCACAGACCCCCCTCGTTCTACCCATCAGGAGGCTGCGTCCCACCCACGCAGCTGCCCTCTCTCTGGATGTCTCATCTAGTCTGGGAATGGCTTGGGGCAGATCAGGACACTCAGTCAGGAGAAGTTGGAGGTTAAGGACATGGATTCTGGGGACAGACCTGCTGGTTTCCAATCCTGCCTCTGCCCTTGCTGGTTCTGGGACCTTGAACTAGCGAACTTTCTAACCCAAGGGAAGAAGCAAGGTTTGTTCAATTCACTGATGTATCCCAAGCTCTGGAACCATGCCTGGTGCTCACTGAAAGTGTGCATGTTCCCAGGTGTGGTGGTGCACACCTGTAATACCAGTACTTGGGAGGCTGACACAAGAGGATCACAGGTTTGAGGCCAGCCTTAGCAACCCAGGAAGACTCTGTTTCAAAAACAAACAAAAAAGCCGGGCGTGGTGGCGCTCGCTTGTAATCCCAGTACTTTGGGAGGCGGAGACCGGAGGATCCAGCGGCCAGCCTCAGCTCGCGCACGCGCTCTCTCTCTCTCTCTCTCTCTCTCCCTCTCTACTTAGTGAGGCCCTCCGCAACTTCATGAGACCCGGTTTCAAAATAAAGTATAAAGAAAAAATAGGGCCAGGGGCGTAGCGCGGAGGTAGAATGCCCCTGCGTTCAATCCCCGGTACTGCAAACAAACAAACAAACAAACAAACAAAAAAATATAAAGGACTGGGGTGTAGCTCGGAGGTAGAATGCCCCTGAGTTCAATCCCCAGAACTCCCCCCCAAAAAAAGAGTTTGTGTGTGTGTCCTGTGGGGGCACTTGCGACAGTCATACGGCCCTTTCCTCCCAGGGTTGTGAGCTCTAAGCGTGTTAATCTGTACCAATTTTTGCTCCTGACTTTACCTCTGGGAGATAAATTGAACTGTGACTTTGTAGTTCTTAGAACTGGCCTCTGACAAAGGATGGAGGGTGAATTTTATAAAGGTAATACTGCTTTATTTTAAGTGAAAATGAAGAAAGACTATCTGGAGCTTGTGTTTGCTCACTACAACTTCTTCGAGGACCAGAAGCTGTTGACTTTGTGTGTGGCTGACCCTGGAGGTAGCCCGGACCCTGCAGGCACAGTGGTCCTCGGTGTGTTTGTTCCAAATCTGGTACTTTCTGTTTGTGACATGAGGCCCGATGAATGAGATCTGGAATTGGGAGACCAGGGTTCGTGCTCTGGTCCTGACATCCTGGTTGTTTTTGTGCAAGTCACTCTGACTCTCTGAGTCTTGGTTTCCTGTCTGTGAAATGGGCATAATCCTACAGGCCTTTAAGGATTAAGTGCAACCTGCTCTGCATACCTGATTCCTACTGATTGCATGATTGTAGCCGATGCCTGACTCTTTGCAGAACATCCCTTCCTCATGGTGTAAAGAAAATCGGTTATTTGGGGGCTTTTCAGATTTGATCCTTTTATGGATAAGATTTGGTGAAAGCTTTGTGCTTGGCTTGTGTGAGACCAAGTCTTATTGATGGAACGTCTGGCTAGAACAGAAGGATGAGGAAGGCCATTTAGACGATCCATCTACATACTAGCTCTAATGACTCCACCATTCGTTATTTCATGCAACAAACGTCTGACTTTCGATCCATTATACATGCCAAGTTCAATGGGAGCTGGGTACATCCCACACCAGCTGGTTTGGCTCGATACCTAAGATATCTTATTGAAATAACCATGTGTTTGAAAAACATAGCCTGCGTCGGAGTCCCCTGGGAGCATTTGCTCAGGTGGGGAGCCATCTTGGGTTTACTGTGACCCTTGGCTGCACGTTGACTGAGTAGCCCTGTCTGTTGGACCCGTGGAGAAATTAAAACTGACCTAGATGTAGATCTGCCTCCATTCTAGTTGAGAGGATGGAAATGAACACTAACCTGTACTACAGGTGTGTGGGGGGCACAAGGTGCCACGATCCTTGTAAGTACAGAGGCGGGAGTAAGTCCTCAACGTCAGTATCATAGAGGGCATCACAGAAAAGGTGGCGTTGAAGATGACAAAGGGCGACTTTTGAAGGACAATAACGGAGCAGACACTTAGACGTTCCCATTCTAAGGGCTTTGCACACCTGGCCTCACAGATCCTGTGACAGTCCTTGGGGGACAGGCGAGGGTGTCATCATCTGTTTTATGTAAGTGATGAGTTAGGCACAGAGGGGCTGAATGACTTGCCTGAGGCCTCCTAGTTCGGAATTGGCAGATTAGAACTTGGGAAGTCTGGCTTCCCCCTGGTCTTTGGGGGAAGGAAGTGAGGGGTCCTCCTGGCTGAGGGAGTGGGACGTGCAGGGTCAGGCTGGGGCGTAAGGCACGGAGGAGGGTTTGGTTGACGATTCGCCCTGTAATGTGTGCTGAGAGTGAGAGCCTTAAACACCCGAGCGCCACCGGGTATGATGGCACACGCCTGTAATCCCAGTACTTGAGAGGCTGAAATAGGAGGATCTCAGGTTTGAGGCCAGCCTCAGCAACTTAGTGAGACCCTGTTTCAAACTAAAAAGGGGCTGGGGGTGTAGCTCAGAGGTAGAATGCCCCTGGGTTCAATCCCCAGCACCACAAACACCACCACCCTTGGTGCTCTACCTTGCAGGCCATGGGAGCCATTGATGGTTCTGAGCAGTTCTGTGTTTTAGGAAGAGGGCTCTGCTAGCATCATGAGATATGTTAGTCCTTAGTCTAATGAGCATTTCAGGGCAAAAGACAGTGAAGATAGAGCGATTAGGGGCTGCCATGAAGAGACCTGGGCAAAGGCGATCGTCTTGTGCGGGGTGCAGGGAATAGACCATGAGAGAGCAAAATATGTTGGACTCTTGAAGTGAGAGGTGGGAGTCATGAGCTCTAATCACAGAAGACATCTGTGGTCGGTGGTGTCACTATTTTCTGAGATGGGAGCACGGAAAGTGCTCCTTCCTTCCCCACTGTGTGAACCCTTGTCCAAGAAGACACCTTTTCTGAGCACAGTGGCTGGTTTTGGTCCTGTATTCTGCATGCCAGAGAGTGCACCTGACAGATACTCATTAGATATCCAGGGCTGGGACTAAGACTGGGATGCTAAGACTCAGGAGAGACATCCCTTCCTCAGTGAGCCCTCAGGTTGGAAGGACAAGATGGGCTCGTAATCATCACCTGTAACCTGGAGGGACCCTCAGGTGCGTGGCGTGGCTGGAGGGCTCTACCCCGCATCTTTGGCAGAGCCGTGCTTTGGTGGCCTGGGCACCTGCTGGAGAGATGGGGAGGGCGGGGTGTTCCTGGGAACAGCAACTACAGACATAGGATGGGAGGAGAGAATCTGCTAGATCAGAGATGAGGAGGGCCTCTCAGTCGGTCTTGAGTTTGGGTCTTGGGCCCGGTGGCTCCCGAGGCTAGACCATGCCAGGTCCCATGTGTGCTGTTCCAGGAGCTGGGCTGGGGTCTGGCCCATGCGAGGTGTGAAGAGTAGCAGAGAGCGCGCTCACCTCCGGGCGCCTGGCAGGTGGGACAGCAAAGGTGTGACTCTCACCCTCCGCGGGCAAAGTGGAGACAGGCGTGGGTGCTCCGACCCTTGTGTTCCTTCCACACGTCACCTCACACGCACAGGCATGCAGTCTGTTACATGTTTTATTCCAGCTTGCCTTTAGCCCAGTAGGATTTCACAGAGGCATTTACTATAAGCAACATCAGAGGCATTTAAGCAAAATCGTAGGAGAGAGTGTATGAAATGTGGAGTAATATATATATCATAGAAAGGGAAAGTCTCGAAGCCCTTGCTGGGGGGAGGGGGACCACCCATACCAGAGTCACCTCCTGGCGTTCTTTTCTGCCTGCTTCATGAATCTACAAGGGAGCAGCCGAGTGGCCCTCCTGAAAGAGGATCCCACACCTCTCGGGCACCTGGGCGGAGGGTCCCCTGATGTGTCATCGAAATGCTTTATCATGAAGGTGGCTGGCTTTCCAGGCCTGGGCACTCTGGTGATGCGGGGCATTGATGGACAAAGACATGGGGGAGAGCCTGAAATGAGGGTCACTGCACGAAGACTTCAGTCTGGAGAACCCCGGGACCGGAGAGACCTGTAGGAGCGTCGATAAAGGCGATTAATGGAGTAGATAGAATGATTTATAAGCAAGATTAGAGAAGCTAAGCAGCTCTGGCTTATTAGCTAAGCCTCCATGAAGGAGGGCTGTGGGGAAGGGGCACCGAGACGGCCTTGCAACCTTTACCCGGCTGCCAGGGGCCATGCCCAGGGAACCGTCAGACCAGGAGAAGCAGAACCCAAGGGAGCTTTCCTCAGCTAAGTGCCTCTGAAATGAAACCCTGGCCTCCCAACCAGCTTCCCTGGGAAACTGCAGGGAAATCCCATCTCCTGATGTTTCAATTAGCCAGGGCAGCGTGCTGGAGGGGTTCTTAGAGAGATGCTGCGCTGGCAGCGGAACGCACCAGCTACATCATCGTATCTTTCCGCTCCTTATTTTCTGGGTAATACTTCTGTGGGCCCTAGAGCGGGCAAGCCCTGGAAAGAATTGCTTTGAAATCCCGCTGATCATTTAAACCTTGCTTGTGTTTTCCTTGCCTGGCAAAAATCCCAATATAGTGCACCGTGACAGGGAGCTAAATGACTTGCGGGCCTTGGGTGACCCACATGCATTAGGAGGAAGAAAGAAAAGGTGGGGGCAGTGGGCACCTAATTTGCAGACCACTTATGCTGGGAGGGTATTGCTGCTGCTCCTGCAGCCCCAAGCTCACCATGATTGTTTATAATCACCACAAGCAAATCAGAGGTGATGTACGAGACGGCGGAGGAAGGCAGTGCGTCCCCATCATCGCTACTGTGCTAAGGACGCAGGTGATCCTGCGTCCTTACTGGAGTGCAGGTGTAGGAGGTCCAGGGAGGGGTCCCAGGCTCTGCACGTCTAACAAGCTCCCTGTTGCTGACGGAGCTGCCTGCTGGAGACCAATAGTGACAGCGTAGAGTGCCTGACCTGGGTTGGGGTCCCAGCTCTCCCAGTGAGCTCTATGGCTTTGAGTAAGTTTCTTGGCCATCTTAAATTTCAGTTTTTCTATCAGTGAAATGGGGTCACAGGGCTTATCTGGCAGGTGTCCTGTCAGAACGACATAGATCATGTCTACAGGCTGCTGAGTCCTGTGACCTGTGTGTGGCCA
Source organism: Glis glis (assembly GCA_004027185.1). Taxonomy (NCBI): domain Eukaryota; kingdom Metazoa; phylum Chordata; class Mammalia; order Rodentia; family Gliridae; genus Glis; species Glis glis. The sequence goes on along the minus strand of PVJS01013538.1, from coordinate 6,487 downwards.
GATCTTGGCCATAGAAAACATGTACCCTTGGAGCTTGGTCCAGCATTCCTCAAACTGCTTCAGGGAGTACTGGTCCACATGGTGGTCTTTCCCTCTCCCCATCCCTGCTCAGAACAGCTTCCATGAGAGTAGACAGGAGATAGCGTTGGGGAAGACTGCAGACTCAGATTCTCTTGGAAGCTGATTGGGTCACAATAGGGAATTCAAGGTTCTGAGATATTCTGGGGTCAAAAAGCCTTTAAAAGTAGATTTTAAAAATTGTGGTAGCATATATAGCAAAATTTGCCATTTTAGCCATTTTTAAGCATACAGCTCACTGGCATCAAGTCTGCTCATATTATTGTGTTACCATCACCACCATCCGTCTCCTACTTTCTCGTTGTCCTGCACAGAACTCTGCACCATTCAGTGCTAGCTCCCTGTTCTTCATCCTCCAACCCCTGGGAGCCACCCTCCTACTTTCTGTCTCTATGAATTTTTTTTTTTGGTACTGGGGATTAAACTCTGGGGTGTTGTACCTCCGAGTTACACCCCCAGCCCTATTTTTTATTCTTTATTTTGAAACAGGGTCTCACTAAGTTGCAGAGGGTCTCATTAAGTAGCTGAGGCTGGCCGTGAACCCGGATCCTCCAGCCTCAGCCTCCCAAGTACTGGGATTACAAGTGTGTGCCACCCCGCCCAGCTGTCTCTATGAATTTGACCACTCCAGAATCCTCCTTAGGAATCATACAGTATTTGTCCTTTTTCTTTTTCCTTGCCTTTTCTTTTTTTGTGGTACTGAGGATTGAACTCAGGAATACTATATCACCGCGCTACATCCCCAGCCCTTTTTATTTCTTTATTTCAAAACGGGGTCTCACTGTGATGCCCAGGCTACCCTCAAACTTGTCCTTCTCCTGCCTCACCCTGTCGACTCTCTAGGATTACAGACGCGTGCCACTGCACCTGGCCTTTTGTGTCTGACTTCTACCACTTAGCCTACTGTCCTCAAAATCCGTCCATGTTGTGGCATGTGCCAGAATTTCCTTTTTTAGGGCTGAGTAATATGCCATTGAGTGCATATACCACATTTTGCTTATTTGTCCATTGATGGACACTTGGTCGCTTCCACTTTTCAACTATTGTGAATAATGCTGCTGTGAGCATGGGTGTGCAAATATCTGACTTTTCAACTTTTGTATTTATCATTTTTTGGGGGTGGGGATGGAGGTTGAATGGGTGGAAAAAAAGCTGCACTCTCTCTAGCCGCTGCCCCAGCTCTCTGTGTTATGGTGGAGAGGGATCACTGAGGTCCTTAGCCAAGGTCCTCAACCCTGGCTGGCCATTAGAAGCACCCAGGGAGCCGGGCACGGTGGCACACACTTGTAATCTCAGTACTTAGGAGGCTGAGACAGGGGGATTACAGGTTCGAGGCAAGTCTCAGCAATTTAGTAAGGCCCTCAGCAACTTAGACCCTGTTTCAAAATAAAAAATAGAATAGGCTGGGGGTATAGCTCGGAGGAAGAATGCCCCTGGGTTCAACCCCCAGTACTCTCCTCTCCCCACCACACACAAAAGTCACCCAGGGTGCTTCACAAAAATACCAGGACTTGGATCCCACCCTGAGCCACTTCAAAATTTCTAAGGTCGGGACCTGGGCAGAGGTATTTTAAAGCTCCCGGATGATGTTAGAGGGCACCAGGGTTGAGAGATCCCAGCTGGAGACGTGCCGAGACTCACATCCGGCAGCAGGGCGGGCCAGGTCAAGAACAGAGGAGGGCTGTCGAGTCCCAGGACACCTGTGCTGCTGCCTCTGTGGGCCGCCGGCACTGGAGTCCCCGCTGTGGGCCTGCCAGGCTCAGGGAGGTGAGGATGGGGTTGCCTGTGCCAGATCACGGGGGCGGCCGCACAGGTGGCAGCCATAAGTCCAACTCCTGTGGACACATGACTATCGTCCACCTCTGCTCTGGAGGCTGGGGAAGTCCTGTTCTCAGGACTGTGTGGCCTGCCCGCACCCACAGAGAAGCACCGAGGAGCTCGAGACGCCGGCTTGCAACCCGGTGCCCAAATCCGGACCTGCCTTGTCCCGGTGTGCCAGCTGACTGCAGATGCCGAGGAACATTTCCAATGTGGAGGATGAGTTTTTGGTTACAGAGGACACTTAAGAGTGCCACCGTTTGAACATTTCTCATCCAGGACCATCACTGTTGCTTCTCCTTGTCTCTCAGAGATTGAGAGATGCTGTCCCTGGCCTCGGCACTCCGGGCCACACGAGGCTGGCTGGTGAACGTGCCCTCCGTTGAGACAGGGATTTGTCTCGGCACGGTGTGACCTCAGGAGCCACTATTTATTTACTGGTCTCCCGCCCTGTCTGGCGGTCTTGACGGCCTGATCTCACTTGGTTTGATACGTAAGAGTGGAGGGATGACGTAAAGGTATTTAAATTACTATTTTTAAGTATAGGACAAGCCTTGAAAAACAAGCCAAAAGTCCATTTTCACTCCAAATTCAGTCTTCCAACTTGGTCCTCTGTTTCCTGGAGTATAGGATCCCTTCCTTCCTTCCTTCCTTCCTTCCTTCCTTCCTTCCTTCCTTCCTTCTTTCCTGATTGAATCCAGGGGCATTCTTCCTCTGAGCTATACCCCCAGCCCTATTTTATTTTGAAATGGGTTCACTAAGTTGCTGAGGCTGGCCTTGAACCTGTGATCCTCCTGTCTCAGCCTCCCAAGTACTAGGATTATAGGTGTGCACTACTGCTGTGGTGATCCAAGCTGATCCTGAAGTCTTTCGTGAGAAATTCATTGACTGTTAGGCAGTCTACCTGAAAGATCCCAGCATGAGTTTGCCACATCCTTGCTGTAGTGCTCTAGGGCCAGGCCAGGTGTGTGCCAGGGATCTGAGCACAGTTTGTAGGAGCGGAGCTGGCCAACCCATGGCAATTGAGCTCACACCTCCATTCAAAACCTAGGAACCAGGCCCCAGCCAGGTGGCAGGGCCTGGGGACAAGAAAGCCCAGTTCTGGTCCGATACACCTGACTGAAGTGTCATGGGGTGATGGACTGTCCCCACCACAATCGTTCTACCCAGAGAGTGTGACAAACGTGATTTGGACAAATTGCCAGAAATATCTTGGAGCTGGTTTACTCTACTGAGATATGTGATATCAGAGGTAAAGATTAAAGAACAGCAAAGAGAATGATTTTAGTTCTTAAAAATCCCCATTCTTCCTGTGGGGAAGAAAAAAATGGGAAGATGAGAAGAATTTCCCTTTTTTTTTTTTGTGGTATCAGGGATTGAACCCAGGGGCATTCTACCTCCGAGCTACACCCCCGGCCCTATTTTTTATACTTTATTTTGAAACCGGGTCTCACGAAGTTGCGGAGGGCCTCACTAAGTAGCTGAGGCTGGCCGCGAACCCAGATCCTCTGGTCTCCGCCTCCCGAGTACTGGGATTACAAGCGTGCGCCACCACGCCCAGCAGAATTTCCCATTTTTCTTCTTTTCTATTTTCATATCCCCTTTTAAAGAGGTTTTATGGTTTTCTTTTGGGGGGGGGCTGAGGATGTGGCTCAGTGGTAGAGTGCTTACTTAGCAATCACAAAGTCTTAAGATTTGATACCCAGCTTTAATACCCTTTGTGTCCATCCACTATACAGAAAGAAATCACGGGCTGTTTCCTCTTCTTTATATATTGGGCCCCTCCATACTCATCTTCTTGCAAGAATCCCATTGAATTGGGTGCAAAATTCCATCACTAAGGGTAGGCGGTGAAGCAGGGATGCTTGCCATTCTGGACCTATGAGCATCAGTCCAGGATCCTGCGTGGTTGAGTTGGTCTCTGACTTCTGTGGCGCTGTAGGTGTTGGGATCCATCATCTGGCACCGGCTCTGCAGCATTGAAGCCTTACCCACAGCCCCATGCAGCTCCGCCTTTTACCGTGTAGCTGCCCGCCAGCTCATCTGTCTTGAAATTCTCCGGTTTCCCATTCTTCTTGCCTGTTTTCCTATCAGATGTGCAGCAGCGGCAAGCGGCAGCGACGACCCTCGCAACTCCACAGTGGACTCAATTCCTTGCCGTTTCCTTGATCTGGTTTGGTTACTGCTCATCTTTTCATCCCCCCCTTGTCCTCTTCTATAATTGGATGCCAGGATTTGCCCTCTGGATGCAAGCTGTGTTGTAAAGTTGTGGTACCCTGAGGTCTCTTTTCAGGCAGTCATTTGCGGACTTGTTAGAAATTCACTGTCAACCTCCATAGAATTGAATAACGGTTCCTCGCAAGTTTAGCTCATCCTAGAGGCCACATTTTCCCAGCCAGCTTCTCCCAGCCTCCTGGACTGATCGGGTCTCCGCTCAGACCTCTCCTGCTGCCTCTGGGGCTGAGGTCTGCTCAGGCATCTGCTCACTTGCTTATTTACTCATTTGTTTGTTTATCCAAGAGCCTTTGATGTGAGAAGCACTTTGCCAAGGGGAGATGAATGGAATAAGACTCACCCTGGGAACATGCAGTGTGAGAGGGGAGGGGAAGTGTGGATGTAAAACCAGTGGGTCCTCGTGAGCAGTGACACACGCGCATGTGCATTCTCTCTGTCTCTGTCTCTGTCTCGCTCTCTCTCTCTTTTTCTTTTTCTTCTTTTTTTTTTTTTTTTTTGCGGTACCGGGGATTGAACGCAGGGGCGTTCTACCTCCGCGCTACGCCCCCGGCCCTATTTTTTTATGCTTTATTTTTGAAACCGGGTCTCACTAATTTGCGGAGGGCCTACTAGGTAGAGAGAGAGAGAGAGAGAGAGAGATAGAGAGAAGAGAGGAGAGAGGAGAGAGAGAGACAAAGAGAGATCGAGAGAGAGAGAGATCGCGCGCTGAGGTTGGCCGCGAACCCGGATCCTCCAGTCTCCACCTCCCAAAGTACTGGGATTACAAGCGTGTGCCACCACGCCCGGCTCTCTCTCTTTCTTTTTCTCTCTCTCGCCACATGGAAGTCAGTTCTCTGGAAACTCATTCACTTGCTAAAGAAATGCTGCTTCCATGCCTACTGTGTGTGGAATACGGCAGGTAGGAGTATTCCTACCTGCCTCCATGTCCAGGGATCCTAAATTACAATATGTCCAGAAAGGTGAACTGTGAAATGCCAATAACTGAAATACACTCCAGGCATGGAGAGAGACTCAGATCTACACATCGAGAGGTGGGTGAAGCCAGGCTGTGTGGTCTAGAAGGGGCAAGAGATTTTCCCTTCTGGCCTCTAGGGAGGAATTGGCCTTGAAGGTATGGATAACTTTTGACCCTACCATGAAGGGAACTACATGGGCCAAGGCCCCCGAGGCAGGCCTTTGTGCATGGCTTGTATTACTGTTTGCATTTACTTACTTCCAACTCTTCCTGTGTAGGTGGGGATGTGGCTCGCATTCTAGAGCATTCCGTCCATTGACCATGGACGTGGACCATTGACCATGACCATGTTTTGGCCAATAGCATGTGAGCAGACACGACTCACACTATGTCTGAGCAGAAGCTTTATCTTTTTTTTATACTTTCATTGGTGCACTATAGTCTCACATCATAATGCAGTTCATAGTGATAGTGACACACATGCGCACAGCACTTGGTGGGCTTTCCCCGGCTCCCTCCCCACCCCCTCTTCCCCATGCAGAATATTGAGATCGGCATTGGTATTCTCACACATGTACACAATGTCAATGGAAGTGATTCCTTCATTGATTCTCCTTCTCCCTCCCCCACCCTCCCGTAGACCACCTCCCTCGCTCCACTGGAGTTTCTCCTCTATTATCTGAAGTCCTTCTGGTATCCCAGTTACTCCCTAGTTTCCACCTATGACCCTTTACTTTCTATGCTGGCTAATCTCACGTAACATAATGCTCTCCAGGTCCATCCATTTTCCTGCAAATGACATAATTTTGTTCTTCTTTATTGCTGAGTAGAATTCCATTGTGTGAATATCCCATAATTCTGTAATCCATTCATCTGTTGGTGGACACCTAGGTTGGTTCCATAATTTGGCTATTGTGAACTGTGCTGCTATAAACATGGATATGCATGTATTGCTATAATAGTCTGATTTCAGTCCCTTTTGAAAGATACCCAGGAGTGGTACAGCTGGATCATATGGTGGATCCATTTCCAATTTTCTGAGGAACGTCCACACTGATCTCCATAGCAGCTGCACTAATTTGCAATCCCACCAACAGTATATTCCCATCTCCCCATATCTTCACCAGCATTAGTTATTGTTTGACTTCTTTTTTTTTTTTACGGTACCGGGGATTGAACCCAGGGGCGTTCTACCTCTGCGCTACACCCCCGGCCCTATTTTTTTATACTTTTATTTTGAAACCGGGTCTCACGAAGTTGCGGAGGGCCTCACTAGGTAGAGAGAGAGAGAGAGAGACGGAGAGAGAGAGAGGGAGAGAGAGAGAGCAAGCTGAGGCTGGCCGCGAACCCGGATCCTCTGGTCTCTGCCTCCCAAAGTACTGGGATTACAAGCATGTGCCA
>PVJS01013537.1:0-41900 GCA_004027185.1 Glis glis | reverse complement strand
TGTGTGTGTGTGTGTGTGTGTGTGTGTGTGTGTGTGTGTGTTTATGTGCACATGTACCTGCACTGGTGATTGAACCCAGGGCCTCATGCATGCCAAGCAGGCACTCTACCACTGAGCTACAGCCTCAATCCCACTTCTGGGAACATTGACCTAAGAAAATAGTCCTGCTGGGCATGGTGACCCATGCCTGCAATCCTAGTACTTGGGAGGCTGAGACAGGAGGACTACAGGGTTGAGACCAGTCTCAGCAACGTAGAGAGACCGTGCTTCAAAATAAAAAAAAAAAAATAGGGCTCAGGGTGTAGCTCAGAGGTAGAATTCTCCTGAGTTCAATCCCCAACACCAACAAAAAAAAAAAAGAAAAGAAAGAAAGAAAATAGTCCTAACTTTTAAAAAGAATTTACATGCAAAAATGAATACTACAAGCCCAGTTGGGTAGCACACACCTATAATCCCAGTATTTGGAAGCTGAGGCAGGAAGATCGCAGTTTAGAGGACACCCTTAGCAACTTAGAAAGACCCTGTTTCAAATTTAAAAAATAAAAATAGGGCTGGGGGTGTACCTCTGAGGTACAATGCCTCTGGGTTCAACCTCCAGTACCAAAAAAAAAAAAGCACACCACAGCTTCATTTAACCTAGCCACACAAAAAAGTTAAGTGTACAACTATATATGAGTAGATAAGTTATTGTTTTTGTATGAGGTGAAACAACAAGCAACCATTAAGATGATATTTTTAAAGGTTCTGTGATAATGCAGGAAAATATTTATTATAAAATGTTAGGTAATCAAGCAGAACACAAAAACTATATAGCCAATATAAGAAGCATGTGTAAAAATCTAAGAAAGATAAAAAATGATGGAAGTGTTCTAAAACATCAATAGTTAATATACTTAGATGCTAAATTTGTGAGTGGTTTTCTACTTTTTGAATTTGCCATTTTGTCTTTGGAAAACCTTCATGATCTTTTGTGATTAAAACAATAATAATTTTACGCCTAGATATAGTTTTTTAAAAGCAAGCATGAGGTAGAAAGAACAAGTATAAAACAGTCTATCATTGTCGCTAAGAGCCTGAGATCTGGATCCAAGCTTCCTGGGCCTGAACTCTGATTCCTCAAGTCACTGTGTGACATGAGTCAGTTATTGAACTTTTCCCTGTCTCAGTTTCCCATCTGCAGAATGGAGGTGACAGTAGTTCCTGCCTAACAGGTTGGTATGAGGACCAGTAGATACTTCATGGAGGGTTTGCGTACCCAGTAAGTACTCAAAGTGATAACACATCCAATACTCCAGGGGCCTCAAAGGAAAATTTTAAACAAAAGGAAAGGTCAATAACCATCACATCCTGATGTCTTAGGGACAAGTAACTCAGAGTTGTACTTTTCAGTCGGCAATGTTCTCTCACACAGAAGCAATCCCAAATCCTTTACTCATATTTTTAAATTTCCCCTGAAGAAGATGGACAGAATGTACACACTTGCTTTACGGGTAATTACTTCCTTGGGTTTTTTATGCACTGGTCATAATTTATTGTGCAAAGTGCTTTTTGATTTTAATAACAAGTCTAAAAATTATGTTCATAGGATTGTCAGAAAACACTAATCATTGCTCGAATATGAAATAGCCTCATAAAAATACTGTTTATGATGCTAACAGACAGTAGTTAATTTGAAGATAAAAATAATTGTCAGTTAACCATATTTTTCTGTCAAATGTTTATTCCGGAATCAGTGACTATGTCCTGTACCCAACAGCTTTCTTTCTGTGAAAATTAAATTAAAATTAAACCATCTAAGTCTGGGAAAAATAAAGTGGTTCATAACTACCCTGGAATCTTGTCCACAACAGGTGGTTAGTAAATATTTGTTGGAAGAACATAAGCTTTATTATTGCTTGCCAATATTTATCTTTTTTATTTATTTATTTGTTTATTTATTTATTTATTTATTTTGCGGTACCGGGGATTGAACTCAGGGGCATTTTACCTCCGAGCTACACCCCCGTCTCTATTTTTTATACTTTATTTTGAAACCGGGTCTTACTAAGTCGCGGAGGGCCTCACTAAGTAGCTGAGGCTGGCCGCGAACCCGGATCCTCCGGTCTCCGCCTCCCAAGTACTGGGATTACAAGCGTGCACCACCACGCCCGGCTTAATATTTATCTTTTTTTAAAAGAGTGAGAATTCAGTTAAGATTTCATAATTATTAAATCTTGATCAATAAAGAAGATCCAAAGGATAAAAGGGGATTAAGGGAAGGCAGATTGAAATTTATGTCTCTGACACCTCCCTCCTCTGTCATAAACGAGGGATCACTTTCCCTTCAGAGAGAGAAAGCCCTCCAGCTTCCAGAAGCACTATTTATCCTAACTTCTCACCTAAATTTCCTTGACTTTTTGGCCCTAGGAATCCTCTACTCAAAATAAGGAAGTGCTTCTAGTGGGGTCTTTCCCTGCCCGCTGACTGTTCTCTCCCTGCATGGCGCAGCTACCTATTTCAAAAGGCTGAAAGACCTGGAGCCCCAGAGCTTCACGGGCTCAGATGTGAGTCTTGCTGAGAATTAGCTGTATCTTCTTCATTCAACCCCAGGACTCAGTTTGTCTACAAAGTGGACATAATGAAGACATCTCCCAAGATCACGACGGGGGAAAGGAGCCAGAGACACTAAGTGACCGGCAAAGTAGGCCGTGGAGCAAAGTCTCTGCCCTTCCCCGGGAGTCTGTTAGGGTTCCATAGCCAGTCTTCACATCCTGAGATCTCTTAGTCTCTTTCCCGTTTTTCCTTCCCCGACCAGAAAGGCAAAGCTCTCCCGAAATTGGGACTTCTTATCTAGAACTTTGGAGCTCTCGGTTACATTTTTTTTTTTCACAATTCAAGTCCAGGAGGACAGGGAAAGGGTAGATGAGCTCAATGACCCTTTGAGGCGGGGCCTAAGAAGCGAGGGGCCCTGGCTTAAGCCAGTGGGACCCCATTATATTCTCTTCCCACCTGTGAGGTCTGGGTCTGGGCTCAGCCCACCTCCCTCAGAGCTGAGTTTCCTTCCTAAGACTTTCCCAAGATCCCTGAACCAATCTGACCCCGCTCTGCAGGAGAAGGTGAAAGGAGAGAAGGGGGCGGGGAGCGGGCGCCACAGGTGAACGCAGACGGCGCGCCTTTGCAAAGGAAACAGTCCGGGCTCGACCTGAGCTTTCCAGCCCGCCTTCCTCCCAGCAGGACCTCTTTCTCCAAGCAGCCAGATGATTTGGAGAGGCCAAGAGGGGATGGGGCCCGGGGAAATGCCTCCCAACTCGCACGCATGCAACCCCGAGCCCGGGCCCGCTAGCCACACCGCCCTCTTCGCAGCGATGCGCGCTACCCGCTCGACGTTCCTCCGCGTGCGCCCCGCGCTGCGCTCCTGGTCGCCGGAGCCAGCGGTGCACAGCTCTCCAAGACGCTAGGGAGGGAACGCTACCTGTGGAAGTAATGTGCGCAGAAGAGACCCAGGAGCACAGTCCCAGGCGGTCCGAAGAGAGAGCCGGGCTGCCAGGCGATGATCCCTGCGGGCACCACGAAGGAGGGCAGCTCCTGCAGGAACCAGGCGGCGCGGGCCGGCAGGCAGGTAGTCCCGGGCGCCAGGGTCTCGGAGTGCTTCCCATAGCTCAAGGGCTCCTTCAGGTAGAGAATCAGTGCCCCCAGGGTGACCAAAGTGGCGCTACCTGCCAGCACCGGGCTCTGCTGGCACTGAGCCTGCATCGCGCCGCGCTCACTGCCGGTGGCCGCCGCCCGCACAGAGGAGAGAGCGGCCCCCACGGCCCATTTATGGAGCACGAGACGCCACCCGGTGTCCGCCCCCTTGGCCCGGGCTCCCGCCCCTCCGTCGTGCCTCCCTCCTCGGCGCGGCGGGTCCCGGCTCCGCTGCGCGGCCGTGCCTTTGCGCGGGACTGGCTTTTCCGGCTGCAGCCAGGGCAAGAGGGGAGGACCAAGGCTTTCGCGGCGCCAAAAAGTGTCCTGGGGCCCCTGCTCCGTCCGCGCCTGCCCTCTCCCCGGCTCTCTGCTCTCCTTCCCTCAGGCTGCCGCTTGGGTGACTCGTTCCTTGCGCATCAACCTGATGCTGCAACTTCTGGGACTGAGCAATAGGCGAGAGGACAACACCCGGACGACTGGACCCGGTGATTCTCGCTCCCCGACGCACCCTCGGACCCCTAGGCCAGGTCTCCCCAACTCCCCGGGTCCCCTACGCCCCTTCACTCCCCGCAGCCCCACCCAACCCTGGACTCTGGGCCCGGCATCTGGGCGCTTCGAGCGCCCACCATTCATTCCCTCTGCTCTGGACCGCCGTGCCCCTTCGCACTCTCAGCACCAGCGCCAGCTCGGGCCCCCCACGTCCTCTATCTAGGCAGGTACCAGCCTCTCCCCACCCCTAGTTCCTCCAAGGTTTCTTTTTGGACACCCCCCCCCCCGGCTTGGGGCCAGCAGTCGGGGACTGCGCATCCTCTTGAGCCTCCTCTGTACCGGGACCAGCACCGACACGGGTTAAGTCCAGGGCCTCTCGCGGCTTCGGAGCCGGCCGGCCGTGCTCCCTACGGTGATGGCCTTGGAGATGCCACTGCTCTCGGTCCAGCCGGCACACGCCGGTCCTGGTTCTTTCTCTCTTCCTTTTCCCATTCTTCTTTCAATCTCTGCGCCCTCGTTCTACCTTTCCCCTTCTCTGATTCGGCACCCAGGTTCTCTTGGCTGCCCCCTCCGCTGGACAGCGCCCCTTCTTTGTCCCTCTTCCTCCTTTCTTTGACCTGACTTCTCCTTGCACGTTGACCTCTTCCTGCCTGCTGTTCACCTCGCTCCTCCAGCTTCTTGTCCCACCTTCCTTGATTACTTTATCCTTGTTTCTCCCTCTGGTCCCTACAGGAGGCTCCACCGCAGGCCTCCCCCTTTACTCTGTACAGATATTTGGAGCTTTTTTCATCCTTCCCCTTTAGGTCCAATTCATCACCCCACAGAAAGCCCTCTTGCTGTTTCCCCATCCTCTCTGGCCAGGCCTACCAGCTGTTCTAAGAAACGCACCCTGCCTAATCCACTTCAGTTTGAGATGGGTCCTGAGTCCCGGGACACGTGGCATATGGCGATGCTTTAGTCCAATAGGGCATCCTGTGCTTTCTGAACAAGAGGTATTTATCATCTCCCCGTTGGGTTAAAACTTCAACAGTAATCATGCTTTTGTTTTTAATTGATCAGCACAAAGGAATCACCTGGACTAACAAGACTTTTCTATAGGATAACCAGGTATCGATTATCACGGCTGCTCCCAGATGTTTTTGCCCTGGCTTTACTGTACAGGTACTGTGTGCTACTGGGGATTGAATCAGGGCATGTTACCTCTGAGATACATCCCCAGCCCTTTTTATTTTTTATTTTGAAACAGTGTCTTGCTAAGTTGCTGGGAGTCTCACTATGTTGCTGAGAATTTCTTCGAACCTGGAATCCTCCTGTTTCAGCCTTCCAAGTACTAGAACTACAGGCATGCACCATCATACCCAGCTGAAATATTTATTAAATGAAAATTTTTCCTGCCTTGATTTCTTCCTCTTTTTTCCCCCTAATTTTACCCAATTTTGATCTTCATTATATTTTTTCCACTACTATAACAGCTTTGGCTGTCAGAGCTAAAAGGTTTTTTTCTTTTTTTGCTAAAATTCAATGGCTTAATAAAAATCAGTCATTTTCAGTGCGCACATCTGTGGGTTGGCCAGGAGTCGACTGATCTGGAAGTTTTCACCGATCTTGACTGTGCTCATTTACTCTTCTGTGGAGCACCTTAGAGCCCAGTACAAGGGAGGGTTTGGATCGGGAGCCTTCACTAAAGCTCTCATCTTAGAATGCATGAGTTAGCCTCACCATTCTGTATGACGTCAATAACAAAAACACAGGAACACAAGAAACACATGAGTCCTCTTGAAGCTCAGACCAAGAACTAGCCGATCCCTTGCTTCTTATTCATCTATTGGCCAAATCAAGTCACATGGTGGACTCAATTCCCAAGTCGGACAGGGAGAGCAGCGCAAAGTTACATGGCAAAAGGCAGGGATGTAGGGAGAGAATTTAAGCCAATAATGTAGCTATTCTGTATTACTTTCATTTAAAAAATGCCCAAAATTAAAATGCCTATCATGATCAATTTGTACAAAGTGAACATACTCTCATAACCTGTGCCTAGGTCAAGAGACAATTACCAGCATACCAGGAGCTCCCCGCATGCCTCCATACATTAGTTTTATATAGTCCATACCATAAATTAGTTTTGCCTGCTTCTGAACTTCATAAAAATGAAGTCATATAGTATTTACTCTTCTTGTATGTCTTAATGGTGCTTGGAATTTGCTTTAATCAGGTATGGTAAAACACACAGACACAGAAATGTTGTTATGAAGGAAAAAGTTGATATTCACAGATCTCTAGAAACAGGAGACACAGCATGCCACATGAGACCACCAGGAAACACCAGGGTCAGCAGACCTGAGTGGTAGATGGGTGAGGCAGAATAAGCAGATATTTAGGAATGGCTACTTTGAATACTTCCATAGCTCTGGGATATAGGGACATCCCTGGTTGTCTGTTCCCTGACCCTGGGCTGATTAAAGCAGGGAAATAGTACATTAGAGTTGAAAGCATGATAAAAGATTATTTGGTGTACATTTGAAAGGTACACATAGTCATTTTCAATCTCTAGGAATTAGCTAGCCCTGAGAAGGGGAATCCCTCCAGGGTCAGCAAGGCATGATTAATAATGTGTGTGTGCGTGTGCACGTGCGTGCATGTGCGTGTGCATGTGTGTGTTCCACCCATAGTATTGCACATGATTGTAATTTGTTCTCAGTGTTGTTTAGCATTTCATAATGTGAACATACTGCAGTTTAACCATTCTATTATTGATGCATGCACCCATGAGCTCAGATTGCCATAGCAAATACAACAGACTGGGTGGCTTAAACAACAGAAATTAATTTCCTTACAGTTCTGGAGGCTAGACATCTAAGATCAAGATTCTGACCAATTCAGTTTCTGCTGAAGGCTGTTTTCCTGGCTTGCAGAGAGCTATCTTCTTGCTGTGTTTTCACATGGCCTTTCATCAGTACATCCACAAAGTGTGTGTGTGTGTGTGTGTGTGTGTGTGTGTGTGTGTGTGTGTGTGAGAGAGAGAGAGAGAGAGAGAGAGAAAGAGAAAGAGAGAGGGCACTCTCTTGTGCCTTTTGACCCCACCTCCAAATACAGCCACACTGAAGAGTTAGTACTTCAACATGTCCATTTGAGGGGCACAAACATTCAGTCCATAACAAGAGGCATTCAGGTGGTAAAATCGTGACTTATATTTATGGAGATTATTGTCCCCCCAGCATCACTTAATCTTTCAGGTTAGCTTCCCCTCGTCACCATAGCAATTCATACTGTAAAACAAGCAGTAGGTTATTAGGAAAGATCAGTACAACGGGAACAGGGAAAACAACCCTCTTTAAAGGAAGACAATTAAATCCAGACAAGTAACAATGTGGCCTTCACAATGTCCAGCATCCCCCAAATTACTAGGCATGTTACACTGACTTCTAAGACTACCAGAGTTGAGTCAAACTCCACAGGTTAGAAGGACACAGTCCCCCAGGGCACCACCCTTACTTAAGATATCAGCTGCAAATTCAGGGTCCCGTAGGCCACCTGCACTTCTGAACAGCTGGCTACATATTTAGGGGTCCTCACTAACCCCTCAAGTGTGATAATTCCCTACAGTGACTCCCAGAACTCAGGAAAGCCTATACTTCTGATTACAGTTTTATTAGAGTAAAAAGATACAAATCAGAACCAGCCAAAAGAAGAGATGCGTAGGGTAAAGACGAGGAAGGTCCCAAACATGATGCTTCCTTGTCCTTTCCCCAAGGAGTCAGGATGTGCTACCTTCCCAAGACATCAGTGTGTAACAACATGCAGTGTGTGGCCAACCAGAAAAGCTCACCCAAGCTTCAGTGGCCAGAGTTTCTTTTAAAGTTTCACTATGTAGGGATGATCAGTTGAATCATTAGCTGAGTGACTAAATTCAATCTCTAGCCCCCATTCCCTCCCTTGAGGTCAGGCTGGCATTATGTGGCTCAGACCCCCAATCTTCTAATCACAGGGCTGGTCATTCTAGTGTAGCCAACTCTTATTCTAAGTCATATCATTAGCACAAACTATCTATCAGGTACTCAGATCACTCAGGAAATTCTAAGAATTTAGAGACTATTTTCCAGGAACTGGAAACAAAGGCCAAACTTCTTTGGGGATAAAATTAATTCTTCACAACATACAAGTGAAGAAGCAGGTCCAGCCAAGGAAACTGCCTGTTAAAACAAGAAAGCAATATTAATGGTAGAAAATTAATACAATCCATAATCGCTACAACTTATCATCAATAATGCCCAGGATATAATCCAAAATTACCTGACATAGTATGAATCAATGAAATCAACACACATTTTCAAGAGAAAAGAAAATCAACTGTATCCAATCATGATATGAACCAAATTTTACAATTAGTAAAAGAGAAGCTATTGCAATTATATTAGTTTGAGCTGGGGGAGGTGGCACACACCTATATCTCAGAACTTGGGAGGCTAAAACAGGAGGATAGTGATTTGAGATCAGCACATGGCAACTTAGTGAGACCCTGCTTCAAATTTGAAAAGGGCTGGGGGTATAGCTCAGTGGTATAACAACCCTGGATTCAGCCCCAAGTACCAAACACAAACAAAAAGTAATTGTATTAGTTCTCTAGGGATGCTGTATTAAAGTCACAAACTGAGTGGGTTAGATGATAGAAACTTATTGTCTCAGTCCTGGAGGCTATAGGTCTAAGATCAAAGTGTCAGAGGGTTGGTTCCTCTGAGGGCTGTGAGAGATCCATTTTCCCATGCCTCTTTTCTAGTGTGGGCAGTGTTTGGAATGTAGAGGCATCATCCCTATCTCTGCCTTAATTTTTACATGGGTGTGTGTGTGTGTGTGTGTGTGTGTGTGTGTGTGTCCAAATACCCCCTTTCTATAAGGATACCAGTCAAGTTGGATTAAGGACCTACCCTACTCCTGGAGGACACAACTCAATGCATAGCACTAATTAATCTCAGTAAAGTATAAAATAAAACATGCTTTTGCCAATTCAAAATGGATCAAAGACCTAAAATATGAGACCTGAAACTTCGAAATTGCTGAAATAAAACATAAGGGAAACACTTCAAGATATAGGCATAGGCAATAACTTCCTGACTAGGACTCTAATAGCTCAAGAAATAATAATAAGATTCAAAATATAGGATTGCATCACTTTTTAAAAATTCTGAATAACAAAGGAAACAACAACAGCCTATGGAATGGGAGAAAAATATTTGCCAGCTACTCTTCTGACAGAGGATTGATATCCAGAATAATCCATAAACTAAAGGAATTTATGACCGCTAAACCAATATTACAGAAGACACTTAAAGGAATGATAATACACACAGAAGAAGAAGATAAAAGTAACCAAGAGAGCACAGGAAAGAATAAATCTAATTAGAAGAGTAGATAAGCAAAAGAGAATTAAGAGTGAATCAAACATTAAAAGTAAAATAAAATGGCAGGGAGTAATGCATACCTATTTATAACACTGAATATAAATGGTCTTAATTCTCCAACTAAAAGACATAGACTGGAAGATTTGATTAAAAATAAGATCTAACTGTATGTTGTCTGTAAGAAATATACCTCACTGGCAAATACAATCATAGACTGAAAGTGAAAGGATGGAAAATGATATCCCATGCAAATGGAACCTGAAAATGAGCAGGAGTAACTAAGCTCATATCCATCAAAGCAGACCTCAAGCCCAAATTAGCTAGAAGAGACAAAGAAGGTGATTACATAGTGGTAAAGGGAACAATTCAATTAGAAGATGTAATTATAATTATTTATGATCTGAACATTGGTGTACCCAATTTCATAAAACAAATACTACTTAACACAAAGGGATAGATAAGCTCCAATACAATAATAGTGGGTGACTTTAATACACACTCTCACTAATAGGTCATCCAGGAAAAAAAATCAACAAAGGTACTACAAAGTTCAAAAACACTATAGATAAAATGGACTTAGATATCTACAAAATATTTCATCCAACAGCTGGATACACTTCCTTTTCAGCTGCTCATGGAATTTTCTCCAAAACAAATCATACAGTAGGCTTTAAAGTATGTCATAAAAATACAAAATATTTAATTTCTTATCGGGTAATAATAGAATGAAATTAGAAATCAATAGCAAAAAAAACCTACAGAAACTATGCAAACACATGGAAATTGAACAATATACCTTTGAATGATGAGTGGGTCTTTGAAGAAATGGGGGGGCAGTTAAAAATTTTCAGAACCAATGAAAATAGAAATACAACATACCAGAATCTGTGGGATACAGGGAAGGCAGTTGTAAGAGGGAATTTTATATCTATGAGTTTCTACATAAAAAATCAGAGAGAACTTAGCCGGGTGTGGTGACGCACGCTTGTAATCCCAGTACTTGGGAGGCGGAGACCGGAGGATCCGGGTTGGCGCCCAGCCTCAGCTACTTAGTGAGGCCCTCTGCAACTTCGTAAGACCCGGTTTCAAAATAAAGGATAAAAAATAGGGCCGGGGGTGTAGCTTGGAGGTAGAACACCCTGGGTTCAATCCCCAGTACCACAAAAAAAAAATCAGAGAGAACTCAACTAAATAATTTAATGATACATCTCAAGGTCCTAGAAAGACATAAACAAACCAATGACAAAGCCAATAGAAGGAAAAAAGTAATATAAAGAACAGAGCTGAAGTTAATGAAATGGAGAATAAAAGATACAAATACAAAGACTCAATGAAAGAAAAAGTTGGTTCTTTGAAAAGATAAACCCTCAGCCAAACTAACCAAAAGGAAGAGAGAGAAGACCCAAATTAATAAAATTAGAGATAAAAAATGGGAATATTAAAATAGACACCACTGATATCAAGAGGATCATTAGGGACTATTTTAAAAGTTTATATTCCAATAAATTAGAAAATCTAGAAAAATTTGATAAATTTCTAAACACATATGACCTACCAAAATTGAAACAAGAATATATAGGAAACATAAACAGACCAATAATTAGAAATGAAATTAAAGCAGTAATAAAAAGCTTCTCAACAAACAAAGAGCCCAGGACCAAATTGACTCATGGCTGAATTTTACCAGACCTTTAAAGAATAACTAACACCAATGTCCTCAAATTATGCCATGAAATAAAAAGAAAAGAATGCTTCCAAATTCATTCTGCAAAGCCAGTATTGCCCTGACAGCAAAACCAAATAAGAACATATCAAGGAAAGAAAATAACAGACCAATATCCTTGATGAACATAAATGAAAATATCTTTAATAAAATACTTGCAAGCTGGGCATGGTGGCATGTACCTGTAATCCCAGTACTTGGGAGGCTGAGACAGGAGGATCACAGGCTCTTGGCCAGCCTCAGCAACTTAGTGAGGCCCTCTGCAACATAGTGAGACCCTGTTTCAAAGATTTTTTAAAAATAGGGCTTGGGGTGTAATTCAGAGGTAGAATGACCCTGGGTTCAATCCCCAGTACCAAAATAAAAAATAAAATACTTGCAAACCAAATTCAGCAGCACTTTTAAAAGATCATAAACCATAGTCAAGTTGGTTTCATATCAGGGATGCAAGGATGGTTCAACATATGCAAAACAATACATACAATACATCACAGAAATAGAATCAAGGACAAAAACCACACGATCATCTCAATAGATGTAGAAAAAGATTTTGACAAAATTCAGCACCACTTCATGTTAAAAACTCTGAAGAAACTAGGAATATAAGGGACTTACCTCAACATCATAAAGGATATATGTGACAAACCCAAAGCCACCACACTGAATGGTGAAAAACTTAAAGTATTTCCTCTAAAATCAGGGACAAGACAAGGATGCCCACTCTTACCACTTGAAATTTTAGTCAGAACAATTAAGCAAGAGAAAGAAATAAAAGGGATACAGATAGGAAAAGAAGAAGTCAAGTACCCCTATTTGCAGATATGATCCTATACTTAGAAGACCCTAATAGCTCCACCATAAGACTTTGATAGCTAATAAATCCAGCAAAGTAGCAGGATACAAAGTCAACATATAAAACCCAACAACTTTTCTATACACCAATAAAGAGCCCACAGAGAAAGAAATTAGGAAAACAATTCCATTCACAATAGCTCCAAAATAAATAAACAAAATGCCCAGGAATAGACCTAACTAAGGAGGTTAAAAAAAATTGAAGAGCTCACTAAAAGATGGAAAGACCTCCCATATTCATGGATAGGCAGAATTAATATTTTTAAATTGGCCATACTACCAAAGATTGTCTAGAGATTCAATACAATTCCCTTCAAAATGGGATGTTTTTCAGGAAGGATGTTTTTCAGAAAACTAGAAAAACAATCCTACAATTCATATGGAAGAACAAAATACCCAGAATAGCCAAAGCAATCTCAAGCCAAAAAAAAAAAAAAGCAACTCTGGAGGCATCAAATACCTGATTTTAAGTTATACTACAGAGCTATAGTAATAAAAATAGCATGGTACTGGCATAAAAACACATTCGTAGATCAGTGGGATGGAATAGAAGACAGAGACAAACACACAGTTAGAGTCATCTGATTCTTAACAAGGTGTCAAAAACATATGTTGCAGTAAAGACGGCCTTTTTAACAAATGATGCTGGGAAAATAGATATCTCTATGTAGAGGAATGAAACTGGATCCCTATCTCTCACCCTATATAAAAGTCAATTCAAAATGTATCAAAGACCTAAGTATAGGACCAGAAAATTTGAAACTGCTAGAATAAAAAATAAGGAAAACACTTCAAGATATAGATGCTGTCAATGACTTTCTGAATAGGACTACAACAGCTCAGGAAGTAATAACTAGAATTGACCAAAATATATATATATATCAAATTTAAAACCTTATGCACAGCAAAGAAAACCATTAACAGAGTGAAGATATGGAATGGGAGAAAATCTTTCCCAGCTATTCTCCCAATAGAGGATTAATATATATATATATATTCTGGATATTATATATATATATTTTTTTAAATCTCAGTACCAAAAAGTAAATAAATAAACATAACCCATTCAATAAATGGGCAAGTGAACTAAACAGAAGCTTCAAAAAGAAGTACAACTGGCCAATAATTATATTTAAAAAGTTCATCATCTTTAGTCATCAAGGAAATACAAATCAAAACTATATTGATACTCCATCTGACCCCAGTCAGAATGGCAATCATCAAGAATACAAATAATAGTAATTACTGGTAAGGATGAAGGTAAAAAGGAACTCCTATGCACTGTTGGTAGGAATATAATTAGTACAGTCACTATGGAAATCAGTATGGGGATTCCTAAAAAACTAGAAAATAGAACTACTATATGATCCAGCTATACCATTCCTCAATATTTATCTAAAATAAACTAAAGTCAACATACTTTAGAGATACATGCATACCCATGTTTATTGTGGCATAATTCACAATAGCCACGTTATAGAACCAGCCTAGGTATCTATCAACAAATTAGTGGATAAAGAAAATGTGCTGCATATATATGCAATGGAGCATTACTCAGCCATGAACTTACGAAGGCTTGCTTTTAGTTTTGTTTGTTTGCAGCTGCATTTTTATTTTTCCCTTAGTCCTAGGGAAAGTCATTTAGTTCTGTAACATGGATTTTATAAAGATGTGGCTTTCCTGGGATCTCAGTGAAAAGGTAGGTGTTTGGCAAACCACTCTCATCTAAGCGGGCATCAAACTTCAAATTCAGTCTCCACTAGAGTGGGTTCAGTTCGATCAGCCTTCCAGCTCTTGTTTCTCCCCAATCAACTCTTCAATAAGAAAGCATTTCCTCCAAGTATTAATGCTGAGACCTTTCTCTTGCTTCTCTTCAATTTCTTCTTCAGATTTTAGAACTATTTAAGAGTTACAATGTTTACAACAGTTGTACATGGCAAGCAATATTAAACAATTACCATTATTCTTACATTTTGTGTTATTTCTAAGCCTATATTTAATATGTATGATATGTAGTGTGTATGTATGTAAATGATGACTATTGAACACTAGAAATATAAATAGATTTTTTTAATAAAAGTATTCAATGGAGCCAAGCATGGTGGCGCAGATACTTCTGGAAGCTATTTTGAAAGTTACACACAGCTTTCAAATCATGTCACCAAATTAGACTCTGTTCCATGGGACACGTTACGTTTTAAATGTGATCTTTTCCCCTAGTAAGGCCAAAAATATCATTAGGAAGAACAAGAGACATCCCAAAGGAGAGTGGGCAGGCCATTAGTCAGGCGGAAGTGTAAACATCAAAGGATAGGAGCTCCGGGGGTGGACACGACCCACAGCTCCAACGGCCAAGTTCACTGTGTTCTTGAAGAAGCAGGTCCACACATGAGGAAACCGGTCAGGGCTAAGGACAGATGAGATCTCATGAAGGAAGGGGCATGTGACAATTGGGAGCTGAAGGCATGTAGCAGCAAGGCGCTTTATACCTCCCTCTTCTAAAAAAACACCTTCCTAATGCCAGGCCTCTGGGAAACCATTTTTTCCTTGGAACACCCACAACAGTGGTTGCCACACTTTAAAATTTCACAGCCTAATTTCTTTTAGAATTGGGACCCAAGAATTGCCAATTTTTTATTTCACTAATTTAATACATTATAAACTGCTATTATAATAATTTCATAGAATGAATATTACTTTAACATAAAAAATGGGGAAAATGACAGAATAAAGTACATTCTAGAAAGAAGAGTTAACAACCTGATGCTGACAGCTGGTGGAGCCCCAGGGAAAATGTTTCCAGGCCAGGCAGGGCCCTGGCAGTGACCATCTGGAACCTTCGCTCCGGAACCAAGGTCCACGCTGGGCCCGGTGCCCAGCGCCAGGTCATCACCCAGGAATCTGAGCTAGCCTGGCATCAGGAGGGGCTCCAGGGCGCCTTCTTTTTTTTTTTTTTTCAGTACTGGCGATTGAACCCAGGGGCATTCTACCTCCGAGCTCCGCCCCAGCCCTATTTTTTATTCTTTATTTTGAAACAGGGCTCGCTAAGTTACTGAGGCTGGCCGTGAACCTGTGATCCTCCTGTCTCAGCCTCCCAAGTACTGGGATTACAAGTGTGTGCCACCATGCCCAGCTCCACAGCTCTTTCAGAGATGAGCCTGTGCCACTATGGCCTCAATAGCTCTTTCCCTAACCTCCTACCTTTGGTGTTAATCAGGATGTACCCGCGGATGGTTCCTCCATAGAAAGTGACTCGAGCTGCCCTCTTTCCCCAGACCCTGGCTCAGATCTAGGGAAACTCAGGTTCAAAGCTCAAAGGCCACAGTTGTTTATAGTGGGACACTTCTCAGAGTTGCCAGTAGCCTGGTGGGAGGGACAAGGTGGAGGGCAACTGGGGTGAGGTAACTTTGGACATCCTGCGGGATCTCCCTGTCTCTGCCTGGAAGGCAGCCGGCCTTCGGAGAGGCCAGGGGCTCTGACACTGGGTGCCAGGGTGGGAAGACAAGGATACTCTGAGGAGGTCGCCCAGGTGTTGCACCCCCTACCCCAGGGTGTTTCTCTAGTTGCCATCACAGAGGTCTGCTTTGGCCCTCAGCTTTTGTTATACTGACTATAAATGAACCACTAGAAGCCCTGACTTATTTCCAGTTCTGGGAATGTTATTTGGAGCTGAAAACACACTAGTATCCACTGATCTGTGATATATTTGGGTTTGTTGTCATTGTTGTTGTTGTTTTGTGGCACTGGGGATTGAATCCAGGGGCATTCTACCTCTGAGCTACACCTGAGCCTTTTTTATTTTTTATTCTGAAACAGGGTCTTCTTAACTTGCTGAGGGCCTAAATTGCTGAGGCTGGCCTTGAACCTGGGATCCTCCTGTCTAGCCTCCCAAGTACTGGGATTACAGACATGCACCACCACGCCCAGCTTAATTCGTGATATATTTGAGTATTGTCACCTCGGGCCAGCTCATCTTACTTCATGTCCATGGGCCTCGGGTTTTCTGTCTCTGAGGTTGTAGTAATAACCATAGAAACCCACTGGGGTTACAGTCACGGATCCAGGCATACACGCCTTTCTCTGCAGGTTACTCCACATAACCTCCTATAGAGACGACCCTACTAAGGTGGTGATGGGTGACCTGGGTGTCCTATTCAGAATGGCCCTTTGCAGCTGGCCATAGCTACAGAGAAATGGCTGGCAGAGCCATTTCTTCATTAAGCTGAGCTTCCTAAATGACTTCTGACCCACAAAACATTTCTCACAGTCATAGGCCAGTTGTCATTCCTATCTGTGAAATGCTGGCTCTAGCCCTCCCTTCCCATGTACTTGGTGCATGACTGCGAGCCATGGTGCAATGCCCTGGGACTTTGAAATCACTTACCATGTAAACACTGAACTAATCCAGGCCCGGTGGCACATTCCTGTAAGCCCAGTACTTAGAAGGCTGAATGCCCTGGGTAGAATGCCCCTACATTCAATTTCCAGTACCAAAAAAAAAAGAAACACTGAATGAGGAAAAGTCTAAGAAAACACAGATGATAACTGTACCTATCCTGATGATATCTTTTGTGTGTGTGTGTGTGGTACCGGAGGTTGAACCCAGGGGCATTCTACCTCCGAGTTCCACCCCCAGCCCTATTTTTTATTCTTTATTTTGAAACAGGGCCTCAAAAAAGTTGCGGAGGGCCTCACTAAGTAGATGAGGCTGGCCGTGAACCCGGATCCTCCAGTCTCAGCCTCCCAAGTACTGGGATTACAAGCGTGCGCCACCACACCTGGCTTAATTATATCTTTATCTACATTGATTTGCAGGGCACGATGCTTACCTGATCGAGGCAGAAAGAATGACCTAGGAATCAAATCAACCTATGAATCAACCTTAAAAAAAAACTTGTTGAGTTTGTAACCCCAGTACTTAGGAGGCTGAGACGGAAGGATCCAGGTTCGCGGTCAGCCTCAGCTACTTAGTGGCCCTCCGCAACTTAGCGAGGCCCTGTTTCAAAATAAAGAATAAAAAATATGGCTGGGGGTGTAGCTCAGAGGTAGAATGCCCCTGGGTTCAATCCCCAGTACCGCAAAAAAAAAAAACTTGTTTAATCAATTATACTAAAATGAGCCGGGCATGATGGCGCACGCTTGTAATCCCAGTACTTGGGAGGTGGAGACCGGAGGATTTGGGTTTGCGGCCAGCCTCAGCTACTTAGCGAGGCCCTCCGCAACTTCGTGAAACCCAGTTTCAAAATAAAGGATAAAAAATAGGGCCAGGGGTGTGGCTCGGAGGTAGAATGCCCCTGGGTTCAATCCCTGGTACCGCAAAAATAAAATAAAATAAAATAAAATAAAATAAAATGAGCAAAAGGGACCAAAGAGCAATTCTGGCAGCATTAAGTGCACTGGATCCAAAGGAGGTATGATGACGACCCTGAACAGGATGGGTTGATGGGTCTGGTCACACTAGGGTCACCTACCCTTCAAATGTGCTCAGTATCTTTTGCTCTGATTCAAAGATCAGCAGGCAAAATGCTGGTGATGGTGTTGGCTTCTTGTTCCTTCGGAAGAGAATTTCCTGAATACAGACACAAATATCTAGGCCCCTGGACAGATAGATTCCCCTCTGAAAACCAATCAATTGGCCTTCTGTTTTTCAGAGCAACTACTTGAGAATTTCACTTGAATGGATTAGGCCTAGACAGTCTTATAACTCTCTGGAAACACAGGCAAAACCAAGTTTCTTCCTCGCAGACTACAATTTTGAAGATGCTGCTGAGGAGCCACCTAAACCCTCGAATAGCCTTTGCCAGCAGTGGCCTCTGATGTCAACACGCACCATGCGTTTGCCCTCCGCGCACACCGCTCTGTGCTGCTGTCTCATCCCTCATTTTCCAAGTAAAGCACAATCTGTTCCTTTGCATGTTTATCAGAGTAGGTCACAAGGTGCATGAGGGCAGAAAGAAATAACTAGAAATCTTCTTGTAGCACCAAGGGCGAATGTGGAGTCACTGAGTAGGAAGCGTGACAGTCTGAAAAGAGCTGGAGCTCTGAGTGAATCCTAGCCCCAGCTCAACTCCTAAGGAACTGCAGGGTCTTAGGCCAACTCCTTACTTTGCACCTAATTGTCTTCATGTGTACAATGGGAGGGAGGCTAATCTAGAATTTCCAGGTGTGCCCTACAGTGAGTTTGTTCATGATCCACTGAGGTATGAAACTAGAGTATCCACTAGTATTTAAATACCAGAGTCTCTATTTCCCACAAATCTGGAATTTCAGGGAAAGAAAGTGATTCTGATCTGTGAAGCCACTTCAGAAGTACTTTCTCCTCCGCCACCAGTTTCCATCAGGCCAGAGACACAGATACGTGAGGAGAGAGGACTCTCAGGATTAGAGGTAACAGAGGAGGAGTCTGTCCAGTTGAACCTCCCTAAAGGGGCATGGGCGAGGCCACAGCAGTGCAACAGGCCCATCTGGATGAGTGTTCCCTGCTTTAGGGACTCCTTCAGGATGGTGGGAACCACTGAGATCTCAAAGCTCTAGGGCAGGATGGAGCTGAGGAAGGAGTCCTTGGACACACAGTGACACCCTGTGATCGGAGTCCTGGCTAGCCACCCTGTTGGCTGCTTTCCAACCTGTGGTTAGGGGCTCAGAGCTCCCAGCAAATGATGGGGCCATCCTGCCATTCTAGCCAACAATTTCCAGCTCCCTCTCCACTGATATCAAAGGCAAACCAAGACACCCCAGGCTGCCAGACATTTCAGCTCTCAGACATCTTTGGCTACAAAACAACTCTCTGTTTTCATTCTGGAAACTTTCGTACATCACATAGAAGAGTAGAGAAAGTGATGTCATAAATACTCACAGACCTATCATTTAGATTTTGAAATTGTTAGTATTTTGCCACATTTACTTCTCTCAGTTTTCTTCTACTCAAGAATTTTAAATAACAGACATTATAACATCTCACTTTAGCCAGGCGTGGTGGCACACGCCTGTAATCCCAGTACTTGGGAGGCTGAGACAGGAGGATGGCAGGTTCTCTGGCAGCCTCAGCAACTTAGTGAGACCCTCAACAACTTAGTGAGACCCTATTTTGAAATAAAAAGGAATGGGGGTGTAGCTCAGTGATAGAGTGCCCCTAGGTTCAATCCCCAATACCACCAAAAACAAAATAATAATAATAATATCACCTAATACCTAGAATATATTCAAATTTCCCCCCAAAATGTGTTTTACAATGGATTTATTCAAGCCAATGTCCAACCAAGCACATTACATTTGATGAATGTGTCCCTTGAATCTCTTTTAGTTGTAAATAGCCACCCTCTTTCCTTTTTTCTCTTGCTGAAGAAACCAAATCAACTGTCTCACATTAACAGACACATTGGAGATATGTGTGTTTCCTTGTGGTTTGATTCTTTTCCCTTTAATGGATCCTCTGCATTTTTCTGTGAACCGAAGTTAAACTTAATGGCTTAATTAGATTCTGGGTAGACATTTGGGGCAAGGGTGCTTCACAGGCAATGCCATGGTCGCCAGACATCCATCCAGGGACAGCACACGTCGCCTGGGTATCATCGGGGACGCAGATTGGATGATTGGGGTGAAGTGCAGGTCCCTCCACCTACATTTGTATTTTTCCCCTTGGGACCAGCTCTGGGTGTGTGTGGTAAGACCTCCTGACAATCCAGGTCCCTGTCTCTTTCTCTTTTATCAGCAGGCAAGAGCTTTCTCCTAAAAACTAGGGTTTTAATTACATTGCACCAATAAAAGTATTTTTAAAAAACAAACAAACCTGGAACTAAGAAAGGCAGACTGTGTGCTCGCTTCTTTTCCTGTAATTGCCAATATCCAGACTACAAAGTTGCCATAGCCGTCATCCCAATGTTAATGAGCAAGGTCTGCTTTGTTTTGGATTTTCTCAGAATGAGAGATTTGTTGATTTACGTGTGTGTGTGTGTGTGTGTGTGTGCGCGCGTGTGTGTTGCTGGGGATTGAACCCAAGGGCATTCTACCTCCAAGTTACACCCCCAACCCTATTTTAATTTTTATCTGGAAACAGAGCCTCGTTAAGTTGCTGAGGCTGGCTTTGAACCAGCAACCCTCCTGTCTCAGCCTCCTAAGGACTGAGATTTGGGGCATGTACCACCACTCCTGGCTTGGAATGCGATTTAGTAACTTTGTGTGTGTGTGGTACTGGGATTGAACTGAGGGGCATTCTACCTCTGAGCTCCTTTTATTATTTTTATTTTGAAACAGTGTCTCACTAAGTTTCGGAGTGCCTCAATGAAGTTGTTGAGGCTGGCCTTGAATTTGCAATCCTCCTGTCTCAGCTTCCCAAGTACTGGGATTACAAGCATACCACACCATGCCCAGCTTGGAATGGGGTTTATAAATTTACATCTGTCCACTTGGGGTTCTCTGTTTTGCTTCAAGACCCTGTTAGTGGCTAGATCTATGAAATATATTTGCATAAATTATGAGTTTATGTTGGTGGTTCCAATTCAAATTCAACATTATAAGGTTGCACCTATTTTCTTTAGTTTTATTTCATCTGTTCTTTTTTATTGGTTAAATATAGATTTCTGACATTAACATAATTACTTATTTGATTATTTTCTTCTGTAGTTTCAAAATAGCAGTGCTAGTCATACTAACTACGATAAATTCACTGAAGATTAAGATTTCATTGTAGTACAGTACAGGACTGAGTTCTAAAATTACTTGAAATAATTTTTTTCTTTATGTGGTTGTTACAAAATTGATACAAAAGTAAGCTCATTTCTTTTCATTTGTTTTCAATTTAGGACTTGCCTTTTTCCTTTTACTTAATTTTTGAATATATAAAATAGTCATATGGCTCCAAATATAAGACTACATCTAAAATAAGTATACTCAGGAAGTCTTCCCTACTCTTTACTCTATTCCCTTCATCCCACATCCCCATACCCCACAGGTAAACACTTCCATTAATTTCTAATTTCTTCCAGTGTTTTTTTATAAATACATACAAATGTGCATATATACTTTTCCTGTCCATTTTTATAGAAAAGGTAGCATACTATATGTATCGTTTTAAAAACAATATATCTAACAGATTACACCACATCAACAATTAGGAATTGCCCTCATCTTTTTGATGGCTGCATTGTAACTATGATATGGTTGCTTCATAGTTTATTCAATCAGCCCTCTACTAACAAACATTTGGGTAGTTTCTAATGCTGTATTATTAAAACAAGGCTATAATTTATAATGTTGTATATGTATCATTCTTATTTGTTAAATGGATCTTTACAACACATTCCTGGATGTGAAATTTCTGGGTCAGAAGGTAAAAGCATGTGTAGTTTTAGTACATACTACCTAATTCCCCTCCACAGGAATTGTACCATTGTCACTCCACCATTGATGTTTCTCCCCTCACAGACACCAGTCAATGAAGTATGTGTTAGTGAGCTTTTCATTGCTGTGACCAACATACCTGCCAAGAACAACTCACAGGATGAAAGGTTGATTTAAACTCGTGGTTTGAGAGGTTCAGTCCATGATCAACAGGCTCCAAGACACAAACGTCATGGCAGGAGGGGCGTGACAGAGGAAAGCTGCTCAGATCATAGCAGCCTGGAGGCAGAGAGAGAGAGAGAGGAGGGAGGGGCCAGGGTCGGACATAGTCCTCAAGGCCACGCCGAGTGACCCACCTCCTCCAGCCGTGCCCCACCTCTGGACTTGGCTGCATTGAAGACCAGACTTCAACACATGAGCTTGTAGGGAACACCAGATCCAAACCATAATAGTGTGTTGTCAGATTTTGGGATTTTTGCCAATCTGGTAGATGATAGATGTATTTTTAATTTGCATTTCTCTTACTTTGATTGAGGTTGATCAACTTGTCATGTTAAAGAGCTTGTGTCATGTTAAAGTGCCTTGTGCTTCTCTGGTCTTTGGGCCTAATTCACCTATGAAGCTATTCAGGCATAAAGCTGCTGAAGACCCTTTAACTATTTTCTCTATTTCTTCCACCAAAATTTATCTGTTCAGACTTTCCATATCTATTAACCAACATATTTATTTTTTTTTTAAACAGAGTCTCACTAAGTTGTGGAGGGCCTCACTAAGCTGCTGAGGCTGGCCGCAAACCTGCGATCCTCCTTTCTCAGCCTCCCAAGTACTAGGATTACAAGCGTGCACCACCACGCCCAGCTTTCTATTTAACTATTTAAAGCTATATGTTTTCCTCTGGTAACCACTTTAGCTATATTCTATATAGTCTGGCAAGAAGGTTCTCATTAATAGTATATACCAGGAGTTTTATAACTTCAGTTTTCATTTTCCCTTTGACCAAGAGTTGTTTAATAGAGAGGTTTGGGTTTCACTTTTTTAATTTCAGAAAGATAGGCTCTTTTAAAATTTTATTAAAATTTTCTAATTTATGGCACTATAATGGTTAGTCTAGATTGTCAACTTGACTGGATTATGAAACACCCAAGATTATGTGACTTTGGGTGTGTTGATGAGATGATCGCTTATGTGATGGCAGATTGAAGGGGAAGTCCTGCCCTGAATGTAGGCAACACGGTTCTGATAGGCACAGTACCTGGATAAAAAGAAGGAGAAAGCTGCATGAAGGGATGCATGATTTTTCCTGAGAAAAGCATGTCTACTCTCATCTGAGATATCAGCCTTCAACTCTTCATACTGGACTTTCGCCATCGTTTCTCCGCAGAGTCTCCTGGCCTTTCTATCTTGGACTGAGACTGCATTAGCAGTCATTCTGATTCTGAGACTCCAGCTTTTGGACCACTTGACCAGCTGCTGGTTCCTCCAGTTCTCTTCGTGCAGGTGGCCACTTGGGACTACACTGGTTTGGGCTGTAAGCTGATTTGATAAATCCCCTTTTACCATATACATGTCCTGTGGGTTCTGTTACTCTAGCAAACCCTGACTATTACAGGTACTGTGGTCAGATAATATTGTTTGTAATAATTTTATTTTTATAATTATCAAGGTTTCCTAACGTATGTTCAATTTTATAAATACACCCTGCTTACTTGAAAAGAACACGGATTCTTTAAGATCAAAATATAAGGTTCAAAATAGCTATAAGATCTGCCTTAATGCTTATGCGCTTTAGATACTATACATTTCAGCATACTTCTGTTCACTTGATTTGTCTCAGATCATATTAAAGTCCCCTATGGTTATATGGTTATATCTCTCTCTCCTTAACATCTCCTATAGTTAAGAAACTTTCTGATGTGCATATTGGGCGCATAGAAATTCATAATTGAAGTATGTTTGGTGTGAATTACAGACAATTCAAAGGGTCCAAATACTAAATGGAGGCCCGGGTCCTCCAAACCCTAACCCTTTTGGTGACCAATAGAAGGAAATGAAAATATATACTGGATGAAACCTATATCCTTTGCCAAAATCTCATTCTTAAACGAGAGCTAAAGTGGAAAGTTGAAGTTTAAAATATATGTGGACAGGATAAGTTTTAAAGAGTGAACCAAAAAGGAGTCACTTACACACAATGTTTGCCAGTGCCCACCTAGGTAAAGGTGGGAGGGAGATGCTCTTGGTGTCAAAAAACTAACACTTCAAACACACCAAGTGATACATGCATGTATGCTTGTACCATTTTGAATCTTACTATCATGTATAATTACATTGCACCAAAAAAAGTATTAAAAAAAAACCTAACACTTCTTTACTAAGGTTTGAACTTGTGAGGTTTACAACAGAGAGAGAAATAGGTGTAGGATAATAACTATGCAAAGTCAGGAAGGGGTTAAATAGAATGAAGTCTTCTGATATCTTATTTTTGTCAAGGAAATAGTAAGAGTAACCATTTATATTAGAGTGTAAGAAGTTAATTTTATGTGTCCACTTAAATATTGAATATTTTATGTGTCAACTTAAATATTAAATTTATGTGTCAACTTTTATATTAGAGTGTAAGAAGTTAATTTTATGTATCAACTTGGCTGGGCCACAGTGCCCAGGTATCTGATTAAATATTAATCTGTTGATGTGTTACTCTCCATAATGGGAGCATGACCCAATCAGTTGAATGCCTTAATAAAATGAGGACTGAGCTCTCCCAAGAAAGAGGGAATTCTGCCTGCAGAGACTGCTTTGAACTTGGGCTGTAACTCCTCCCTGGGTTTCCAGCCTGCGAGCCTCGTCTACAGATTTTAGTCTGCACTTCCACAATCACATGTGGCAATTCCTTAAAACTTTTCTCTTTGTGTGTGTCCTTGTTGATGTCCTGAAGAACCTTAACACATGTATGTAAACTCTATGGTAACTACTAAAACTTAAAAATAGTAAAAGAAATTACATTGCACCAATAAAAGCATAAAAATAGTAAAAGAACATATAAGTAACAAAATTAAGAAATGGGCAGGAATGAAATAATTTTTTAAAACTTTTATTAATCCAAAAGAAGACAAGAAAGCAAAGATAGAAGGAAATAAAACAGGTAGGTTTTAAAACTTAGGAAACAAATAATAAGGTGGTAGATATAAACCCAAACTTAGCTCCAATTAAAATACAAAAAAGGCAGATTAGATTTTTTAAAAATTATCTTCTACTTATAATAGACACATCTTAATTATAGAGTCACAGAAAGATTGAAAGTAAAATAGTGGAAAAATATTCAAGAACTCACCCCCCAAAATTAGTATACCTATACTAATATCAGGCAAAGTACACTGGAAGATAAAAACATCACTGGAGAATAAAGGAATATTTCATAATGATAAAGGGGTCAACTTTCTAGGAAGATATAACAATCTTAAATATGTGTGCATCTAATAACATAGCTTAAAATAAATGAAGAAAAACTTTACATAATTAAAAAACAGAAATAGACTGATCCAAATTATAAAGAGACTTAAATTTCCCTTTTTATAGGGACACAGTTATAATGTATTAGGGCCCACCCAGTGACCTCATTTTAACATGATCACCTGCAAAAATCCTGTCTTCAAATAAGGTCACATTAAGAGGTGCTAAAAATTAAGATTTCAAGTGTGTGTGTGTGTGTGTGTGTGTGTGTGTGTGTGTGTGTGTGTTGGGGATCAAAACCAGAGCCTTGTACGTGCTGAGGAGGTGCCCTGCCATCGAGCTACACCCCCAGCCTGAGGTCCATGTCTTTTGCTACTGAAACACAGAAAGCACAATTCAGCCGTAACAACAAGCTTCGACAAATTTGAAGAGACAAAAATTGCTGAGCAAACTAACCATCATGAAGTCAAGCCAGGAATCAACACCAAAATAATAACTAGAAAATCCTCCAAATGCTGGAAATTTAAGCATTACTACTTCTAAATAACCCATGGGTCAAAGAAGAAATCACAAAGGAAATTAGAAAGCATTTTGAGCTACATGGTAATGAAAATATGTCATCAAAACTTATAAACACAGTAAAAACAGTGCTTAAAAGAAACTCTAACATTAAATGAATATTAAATGAATAGGTATGTTAGCTTTCCATTACTGTGAAAAAATACCTGACATAATCAACTTTAAAGGAGGAAGGGCTTTTTGTTTGTTTGTTCTTTTCTTGTTTTGTTTTCCTACAGTACTGGGGATTGAAGCCTGTGCCTAGCACATTAGGTAGGCAAGCATTCTACATCTGACCTATATCCTGGGCCCCATTTTTTTTTATTTTATTTTAAGACAGGGTCTCACTAAGCTGGCCAGGCTGGCCTCCAACTTGTGCTCCTTCTGCCTCAGCCTCCCATGTGCCACTGTTTCCAGCTACAAGGAGAGATTTATTTTGTCTCAAGGTTTCAAAGGTTCAGTTCATGGTCACGTGGCTCTGTTGTTTGGGGCCTGTGGTGAGACAGAACACCATGGTAGGATGTGTGTGGCCAGGAAGGAGAGAGAGAGAGAGAAGGGTCCAGGGTCCCCCTCTTCGCTTCAAGGGCACACCCACTTCTCATGACCTCACTTCCTTGGCTTCAAGGGCACACCCACTTCTCATGACCTCACTTCCTTCGCTTCAAGGGCACACCCACTTCTCATGACCTCACTTCCTTCCACTAGGTCCCCACCTCTCAAAGTCGCCACCACCTCCCAACACTGCCACAGGTTGGTAACCAACCCTTTAGCACATTTCAAACCAAACCATAACATTAGGTATGAAGAAAAGCTGAAAATCATTTAGTAAAATATCAGACACAGTAGATTAGAAAATAGAGCAAATTAAAAACAAAGGAATAAAAATAATTTTCTAAAGATTAGAGTGTACAGTAATGAAATGAAAAATAATTCTACGGAAGGAAATAAGAAACCCCCAAATTTTTAATTTAATAAAATTGATGGACCTTTAACAAAACTCATGGAAAAAATTAAAGAGAGAAAAAGAGATGGCACAAATTGCCAATAATATAAATGTAAAAGGAGATATCTCTGGAGCTCCGATGGATATAAAATAATAATAAAAAGATATTACAGATGTTTATATTAATAAATTTCAATTTTAAATGACATGACAAACTCCTATAAAAGCAAAGCTTACCAAAATTAAAGCAGGTATCTATTAAAGAAAATGAAAGCCGAGCGTGGTGGTACTTGCTTGTAATCCCAGTACTTGGGAGGCTGAGACAGGAGGATCACAGATTAGTAGCCAGCCTCAGCTACTTAGTGAGGCCCTCCACAACTTAGTGAGATGCTGCTTCAAAATAAAGAATAAAAAATAGGGCTGAGGGGGTGTAGATCAGAGGTGGAATGACCCTGGGTTCAATCCCCATACCGCAGGAAAAAAAAAAAGAAAATGAACTTTTAATTAGAAACCCTCCCATGAAGAAACTTCAACTGCATCTTTCCATTTTCTACTTTTTTTAGTGTAGTATATATCATTGGGAAACGGAGAAGCAAAACAACTACAGATGGCTTTGTGATCTATGTGTGCACTGTATAACCAGTTGTCAGGGACCCTCAGGGACCTACCTTGAAAGAAGTGATGCAACTGGGCCAAACATGGTGGTACACGCTGTAATCCCAGTACTTGGGAGGCTGAGACAGGAGGATCGCAGGTTCCAGACCAGCTTCAGCAACTTAGTGAGATCCTGTTTCAAAATAAAAAATAAAATAGGGCTGGGGGTAGCTCAGAGGTAAAGCACCCCTGGGTTCAATCCCCAGTGCACAAAAAAAAAGAAGTTATGTAACTGGTCACTGAGCATGATGTGCTTCTGTTGTGTATGTCTTTAACTATAGTTTTGGGGTTTCTTATTGTTGTTTTGCGGTACTGGGGATTGAACCCAGGGGCATTCTACCTCCGAGCTACACCCCCAGCCCTATTTTTTTATTCTTTATTTTGAAACAGGGTCTCACTAAGTTGCGGAGGAACTCACTAAGTAGCTGAGGCTGACCATGAACCCGGATCCTCTGGTCTCAGCCTTCCAAGTACTGGGATTACAAACATGAGCCACCACGCCTGGCTAACTCTAGTTATTTGTGGACTACAGAGCTAGGAGCAAAGTTTACACTTTATGCAATTGTTCACACTTAACCCAGCATGCTAACTGAAATCTGAACCATGATGCTAGGAAGCCGGTATTCTTTAACTAAATTATGTTCTTGGAAATTCATGTGTATTAGAGACATGCAAAGTGAGGAAAGCCTGCACATTATAATCACACTGACTCTACATGGAAGAAGACAGCTCCGCAGCGGGTGCCACGCCAGGCTGCCATTCGCCGTATGTGGGAATGTTCCGCTGTTTCTGCAACCACTCTGCAGCCGTATCCCTGGAACCAAGAAACCAGGAGCCCAGTCCCAGAAGGAGGTTTTCAAATGCTATTTGTCCAGTGCAGACCCCAATGAGTAATGTGTAAATCCGCCCATAAGCACCTCATAATTAGCATCCAAGATCACTTCAGGAGTGATCTATAACTGAGTTCTCACCTCTCCCTAATGGCTCTCCTATATTTTATGCCTGTGAGACACAGAAGAGAGGTCTAAATTTATAAGATGTGCTGTATTCTGCTTGCCTTTACTCCCTGGAACCAGACTTGAGCTGTCGCAGCACTTCCTCCTATGATGCCCACAGGTACAGCCAGGTCGGTCCAGTTTCCTCTGATTCTGCACACCCAGTCAGTTCTTCTCTTCGCCACATTCCCTAGGTGCTAAGAAAGGCACCGACCATAAGGGCACTGGGAGTCTGGTGACCCAAGGATCCAAGGGAACTTAGTTTCTAATCAAAGCTTTCCCTTCATTATGGAAGGTTGAATTCTTTTTTTTTTTTTTTTGTAGTACTGGGGATTGAACCCAGAGGCATTCTACCTCCAAGTTACACCCCCAGTCCTGTTTTTTGTTCTTTATTTTGAAACAGGGTCTCACTAAGTTGCGGAAGGCCTCACTAAGTAGCTGAGGCTGGCCACGAACCTGCGATCCTCCTGTCTCAGCCTCCCAAGTACTGGGAATACAAACATGAGCCACCACACCCAGCTGTGGAAGGTTGAATTTTAAAATGCATCATGATGGTGAAAAAAAATTTTTTTTTTGTGGTACTGGGGATTAAACCCAGGGGCATTCTACCTCTGAGCTACACCCCCCCAGCCCTATTTTTTATTCTTTATTTTGAAACAGGGTCTCACTAAGTTGCGGAGTGCCTCACTAAGCAGCTGAGGCTGGCTACGAACCTGAGATCCTCCCGTCTCAGCCTCCCAAGAACTAGGATTACAAGCATGTTCCACCATGCCCGGCATGTTGGTGAATTTTAAGCATCAACTTGACTGGATTAAGGAATATCTAGAAACCTGTTAGAACATTCTATTGGGTGTGTCCGTGAGGGTGTTTCCAGAGGAGAATGGCATATAGTCTGAGTGGACAAGATGGTGAAGATCTTCCTCAAGGTGTGTGGGCACCACCCAGTCAGCAGGGGGCAGAGAGAATGGATACAGAGGCGAATCTGTATTTATAGAGAAGGCTCTGCAAGTTGGGATCCATTCTTTTCCCATTGCCTTGGAAATCCAGGCTTTCTGGCCTTTGGACTCTGGGACTTACACAGTGGTTCCCCACCCCATGTTACCAGGCTTTTGGCCTTGAACTGAGCATTTCACCCTCATTTTCCCTGATTCTGAAGCCTTTGGACTTGCACTGGGTTCTGTTACTGGCATCCTAGGGTCTCCAGTTTGCACATGACCTGTCATGGCTGCCATAATCAAGTGAACCAATTTCTCTAACAAATCCCCTCTCATATATCTGGATATAGTACATATCCTATTGATTTCATCCCTCTGGAGAACCCTGACTAGTACAAATATAGAGGTTGTGACTTCCAGTTACCATTCGTATCTTACCAAAATGTAGTTTTCCCCCTGGGGATGGTGGTGCACACCTGTAATCTGGCTACACTGGAGGTTGCGGCAGGAGGATCAGTTTGAGGCCAGCCTGATCAACTTAGTAAGTTGAAAATAAAAATTTTGATAAGGGTTGGGGAAGTAGTTCAGTAGTAGAGCACTTGCCTAGCATGCATGAGGCCCTGGGTTCAACACGCAGTACCATTTAAAAAAAAAAAGTAATTTTCCCTTTACACCCCTGGGTGTGTTTTTTTTTAAGAGGTCACTTTTAGAAAGTGAAATTTGTACCATTTTAGGGTTAAAATTTCCCACTGCATGATACATCTTCGGTTTATTTATGAAGATTAACAGGAAAACATTTCCAATTCCAAAAGTTTGCTTTTGAGCCAGTTTTTCCTAAGCATACATATGCCCATTCCAGTACATTAATAAGACGATCCTATCCAACTCCCACCCACACCAGCACCTCTGTCTGCACTCCCTACAGGGATAGATGTGGCCCCTCTTTCCTTCTCCCAGAGCCTGTGGAAAGCCCCTGGGACTAATGTGACCATAGCCTGAGCTTGAGGGGTCCCTCCCGGAGCATCGTGGAGTCTGAGACAAGTGCTGGGTTTTGTCAGACGCTGCTAGGGGAAAAAAGCACAAACAGGGTCAAACTCCTTTCTTTCCATCTAACCATGGGGAAATGTCTAACAGAGAGACCTCATCCTCAAACTTAGATTAACAATTTCATGCCAGGCATGCCTGTAATCCCAGTACTTGGGAGGCTGAGACAAGAGGATGGCAGGTTTGAGGCCAGCCTCAGCAACTTAGCGAGACCCTGCTTCTAAATAAAAATAAAACAAAATAGGGCTGGAGGTATAGATCAGAGGTAGAATGCCCCTGGACTCAATCCCCAGGACCAAAAAAAAAAAAAACCCACAGATACATACACACAATTTCACATGATTCTAAAACAGGTGGGACACAGGATAGGGTGGCCAAAATACAACTAAATGATCCCAGATCAAATCTTCCATAACTGGGCATCCCCAAGCCAGAGTGTGTGTGTGTGAGGCTGTCACATTCCAGCACATGCCCAACCTGGCCCTGAAGCCCCCACCGGGAGACAAGAAGCAGAAAGCCCCACTGTCACTTCATTGTCTACTGGGAGACCTTCTGTCCCCATGGGTCAGAGCAGCAGGTCTTCTCTCCCTCAGTTCTGCTCCTTCCGTTTTGCCCTTTCCTCAGTCGACTGTCCAGTCTACAGCTGCTTTATACCTTGGTTATAAAATTACTGGGTATAACTGGGCATGGTGGCGCATGCCTGTAATCTCAGTACTTGGGAGGCTGAGACAGGAGAATCAAAGATTTGAGGGTTTGAGGACAGCTTCAGCCACATAGTGTGACTCTCAGCAATCTAGCGAGGCCCTATTTCAAAGCAAAAAAAAAAAAAAGGACTGGGGGTGTAGCTCAGAGGTAGAATGTCCCTGGGTTCAATCCCTGGTAAGAGAGAGAGAGAGAGAGAGAAGAGGAAGAAGGAGGAGGAGGATGAAGAGGAGGGGGGAGAGAGGGAGGGAGGGAGGAAGGAGCAGGCAAGAAGTTTTTAAATTAGTGGAGCTCAGGGTTACAATCGTACGATGCCTAACTGTATAATATAATGCTACATAACGCTTACATGGCGTTGGCCTTTTCCAGGTCACCCTCTAGTCAGAAGCCAAAAGCGCAGCTTGCAAAGCCAGGCCTCTTCTGCCAGGGTCGGTCACGTTGAGTCCCTTGGAAGCCACTAGAATCCAAGCTCAGTGGTTGTGCTACTTCCCACTCTAAGAATTCGCAATTCTCTGGATCTTAGCCTCCAACTGTGATTGCCCTAAACTGCCACTTCTCTGAAAACCACTTCTGTTGTCGGCCTGCCTTCATCCTAGCCTGCCCCCAGAGTGCTCTTAAAGTCCCTCCAGTTTCTTCATAGCCCATGAAAAATGTCTCTCAGGGACTATACTGGGTTTCTTCTTCTTTTTTTTTTTTTTTTTTTTGGTACTGGGGATTGAATCCAGAGGCATTCTGTCTCCAAGCTACACCCCTAGCCCTTTTTATTTTTTTTATTTTGAAACAGGGTCTCACTAGGTTTCTGAGAGTGTCATTACATTGCTGAGGCTGTCCTCAAACCCATGATCCTCCTGTCTCAGTCTCCCAAGTACTGGGATTATAGGTGTGCACCACCATGCCCTGCTCCACTGGGGTTTCTGAGGTTCTCAGCATGGCTGAGGGAGAGTCCCACACACACACCCTGGGGTTTTGCTGTGTCGTCTCTGCATTTCCTCATCTCTGCCAGTTCCACAGCCAGTGTGGATCCAGGAAGGATGCTTCAGGCCCAGAAATATTCAGTTATCCTCCAACCCCAGTAAAATCTAAGCCCCAGCTTTTTTTTTTTTTTTTTTTGGCAGTACCGGGGATTGAACCCAGGGCCGTTCTACCTCCGCGCTATGCCCCCGGCCCTATTTTTTATACTTTATTTTGAAACCGGGTCTCACGAAGTTGCGGAGGGCCTCACTAAGTAGCTGAGGCTGGCTGCAAACCCGGATCTTCCGGTCTCCGCCTCCCAAGTACTGGGATTACAAGCGTGCACCACCAAGCCCAGCGTATTTTTTTATTTTTGAAGCAGGGTCTCACTAAATTGCTGAGGCTGGCCTTGAACCTGTGATCTTCCTGCCTCAGCCTCCCAAGTACTGGGATTACAAGTGTGTGCCACCACACCCCACTGAAACAGAATCTCTTTATGTCTCAGCACTCACCCACATGCTCTAAAAGGTGAAAGGTTTCCCCCAAGCAGACCCTCCGAAAGGAGCGAGGAAGGGGAGAGCTGAGAGGAGAGTAACCACAAGATTCTTCAAATAGGAAGGTCTCAGAAATGCAGTGGCGGTTGAAGGCCCCTGAAGCGTTTTTAATGATGGGCCCATGTTGGGTCCACTCTGCATTCCTTAATGATCGATGTTGACCCTAAGAGGCCCCGAGCTATGAACTGAGGAGAGACAAGATGAGAAGGACAGGAGTCCCTGCCTGTAAGGAGCTTCCGATCCTGCAGCGAAGACTGAAATGGAAGTGAAGCAACATCCATGGGCACAGTGTAAGAGGCGGCAAGCGCGAGGAAGGCTGAGCAGAAGAGCCACTGACTCCATGCGAGGGATGAGAAAAGTGTTCATGAAGGAGGCCGAGTTTGAACTTGCCCTTAGAGAAAGAACTGGAATTGAGTAGCAAGCAAATCAGGGACTGCACCCCTGGCAGAAGGCACTTAAACTGCAGAAGCTTGGAAAAAAGAAAGCTAGGTGTGTGTTTCCAGAACATTCCGGGGCTGTGAGGTGGATGCCAGGGAGGAGGAGGCATGTGCAGGTCCAGGTTCCCTCTGGTGTCCTGAGGCAGCTGGGCACAAACCATGACCGGAAGGTGGCTGCCTTTGTTCACCAGGTCAGAGAACACAGCCTGCTCAACAGCGCGCACCTGCTGCCCACTGAATTGTCTGTCATATGCAGTCACCTGGCCACATTCCCCACCCCTGCCTGCCGCGTTAATGAGTACAAGGTAAGTTTCCACAGTCAACTATTAAAACTATTTCAAGGGAAACTTTAAAAGAAGAAAATCCATCTACAAGATCTAAGTCATAATCAACCGCTTTGATGTGACTTTCTTAGTTATTCTCATATGGAAATGGTAAACAAGAGGCAGATAACAGAAAGGAATGAGCTCTTGGCGGAGAGACCTGCCTCCGTTGGGCTGCTGAGATGAGCCAGGAGTTCGTGAAGGAGACCTACGTGGTTTCCAAGCCCAATGAGGTGCCAGCATGACTTGAAAGAAGGAGCACAAGAAAAGGACACAGGGTTCCCAGGACCCCACCCCAGACCCACCCCAGACTCTCTGAATAACTTTCTGCGAGTTGCTTGGTGCCGCTATGCTCTGGTCCTCCTCCCCAAAATGAAGTGTCTCGCTGATCTCAAAGGTAATGTAAGATTAAAGGCTTTAGTGTCAGCCGGGCGTGGTGGCGCACACTTGTAATCCCAGTACTTTGGGAGGCAGAGACTGGAGGATCCGGGTTCGCGGCCAGCCTCAGCTCAGCTCTCTCGTTCTCTCTCTCCCTGTCTCTCTCTCTCTCTCTCTCTTGCTCTCTCTCTCTCTCTCTCTCTCTCTCTCTCTCTCCTTAGTGAGGCCCTCCGCAACTTCGTGAGACACGGTTTCAAAATAAAGTATAAAAAATAGGGCCGGGGGTGTAGCGCGGAGGTAGAACGCCCCTGCGTTCAATCCCCGGTACCACAAAAAAAAAAAAAGGCTTTAGTGTCAACCAAACAATGTTCAAATAAATCTTAGCTCTAATGCTTTTAAATGTGTAATTCAGAGGAAGTTACTTGACCTACATGAGCCTCATTTTCCTCCTGTATTACTTACCTGAGGTTGTCGTGAGAAATAAAGGAAATAATGCATGCAAAAATGTGCAGCATGGAGCCAGGCATGGTGTGAGCATGCCTGTAAGCCCAGTACTTGGGAGACTGAGACAGGAGGATCTCAGGTTTAAGGCCAGCCTCAGCAAATTAACAAGACCCCATTTCAAAATATAAATAAATACAAAGGGCTCTGATGTAGCTTGGAGGTAAAACCCCCTAGGTTCAATCCAGAAGGAAGGAAGGAAGGAAAGAAGGAAGGGAGAGAGGGAGGGAGGGAGGGCGGTCAAGGGGAAGGAAAAGAAAAGATGTGCAGTACAGTACCTAGAAAGTAGTTGGCACTTGATGTGCCCTTCCCCAGCCTCTGAAAGGGTCCTTTGAATCACAGCATTCTGTTTCCATCAAAGGTCCCCACATGTTACCGCAGAGACTGAGGTCATAGCATGGATGGAAATCACCAGGCACAAGTCAGAGCAAACATTTCAGCAGAAGGCCAAGAGAGGATTAGGCTAACGGGCCAAGTCTCCTGATTTAAGACACTTTCCTCTGTACCAGTGGTTCCTAAACATGCTTGTTAAAACAGCCTAGGGCCATTATCTGGATATTGCAAACAGCATGGCCGGAGAGAGAACTGGGCATCTGAATCTCCAACAAGCACCTCCTCCTCACCCCCAGGGAGACTGTCCCAAGAGGCCCAAATGGGAAACAGCACGTAGATGGTTCCCCTGGAACTCCCGGCTCCTACCTCTCCTCCACCCGTCCCTTCCGCTGGAGCTGCTGGCTGCCTGCCACTGGCACCCACACGCTCCCTGGAAGTGGAGCAGTCCCTACACCAGTTCTCTGCTTCTTGGCCAGCGCTGTGTATCTGGGGTTCAGTAGTGCAGCATTTGTATTGTGAAAGACGTAGCTACTCCTTCCCTGTTAGAGATCTTTGGCTGCTTGCGCTTGCGTTATGCTTGAGTCCAGGAGGAGGCTCTGCATGTCAGTTTTCCCATTTGTAACCATTTGGGTTGAAGATGGATTTGGAACGGAAATTGGAATTACGGGATAAGAAAGCAGTCAATTCTCCAACATTCACATTTTCCATTAGCGCCTTTACCAGGGACTTTCAACATCTGTCAGGGGCCGTTGAACTCCTCCAGCTCATGGTGCTGCTAGAAGGCGGCCTGAGAAGATCACTGCACTTTGGAAAATGCTCACATGCCGGTGTGCCCCCTAAGATGCTAACTTCAGGACGGCAACAGTCACAAAGTAACACATATCCCCAGATGACGCTTTCCCAGGGTCCCTCCCAAGTGCGCTCCTTGAAGACAGGACACAGTCCCACTGTAGCCTCTTGCATGGCGCACAGCACGGCAAGATGCCTAAGGAGCCTCTATCCCTCCACTCCAGGAGCGACCCCTCTGCTCCTGGCCCCATCACCGGGTTCCTTCTTCCCTAGGTTCTGATGCTAACTCTCTCCAGTCAGGAGGACTGTAGGAGCCTCGTGCAGCAGGACCAGTGATGCTCCACTGAGCCAACTCACCTGCATCCTGCTCCAAACTGTGTCCAGTTTTTCCCAGCTATGCTCCAGGTCCTCTGGGACCAGAGATGGACCCTGTTTCTGCTGTTTCTGCCTTCAGAGATTAAAGTCTTGGGTTTGACCTCCTCCCTGAGGTGAGGGTACCATTTGTCAGACCCCTCA
The DNA here is from genome assembly GCA_004027185.1 of Glis glis. NCBI lineage: Eukaryota > Metazoa > Chordata > Mammalia > Rodentia > Gliridae > Glis > Glis glis. The sequence continues at coordinate 6,375 of PVJS01013537.1, read as the reverse complement.
CTTTGACCATCTTCCACTCACTGTATTCCTCTGCCTGTCCACCTGGACATCTGACCTTCCTCTCTCCAGACCATCCTGCCTCAGCCCCTCCAGACATGAAGTTCCACCAGCCTGGGCTTCTTGCCACACCTGCAGCTGGCTCTACCTCCAGCACCAGCCTCTAGTCTCCAGGTCTCTGACAGGAGGCTGAGTGAAAGGTTTGTGTTCCAGATTTGGAGGGACATATGATGGAGTCCCCAGGATAGGATGTCTCCACCTGAGCTTATGTGTGCATCCCACCGTGAAGCATTTCAAAAGCCCAAATTCCAGAGGAAATATCTTGAGCCTCCTCGTGTTGCTTCAATGGGTGTGAAGAGCAGGCTGTGCCCTGTTCTGAGTTACTTATGATGGATAGAACAGCAGCTTTCAGGCTGTGCCCAACCCTGAGTTACTCTGTTCTATAAAGGAGTAGATCACCATGGGTTGCTCCATTTTGAGTCCAGGTGCCAAAGTAGAGTGACTCTACACCTCGTTTGTACACATGAACAACCACCATCTGCAGGGACAAATTGATAAATAAATTAGTTGTGCCAATAAAAATGACCACCTGGCCAGGCGTGGTGGCGCATGCTTGTAATCCCAGTACTTGGGAGGCTGAGACAAGAGGATCGCAGGTTCGAGGACAGCCTCAGCTACTTAGTGAGGCCCTCCACAACTTAGTCAGACCCTATTTCAAAATAAGGAATAAAAATAGGGCTGGGGGTGTAGCTCAGAGGTAGAATGCCCCTGGGTTCAATCCCCAGTACTGCAAAAAAAAAAAAAGATTGGAATAAAAGAGCCAGCGTGATGGTGTGAGGCAGGAGGATTCGCAGGTTCGAGGCCAGTCTCAGGAACTTAGTGAGACCCTGTTTCAAAATAAAAAAGGGCTGGGATGTAGCTTGGAGGTAGAACAGTTCTGGGTTCAATCCCCAGTACAGAAAGAAAGAAGAACGAAAGGATGGGAGGGAGGGAAAGAGGGAGGGAGGGAGGGAGGGAAAAGGAAGGGAGGGAGGGAGGGAGGAGGAAGGAAGGAAGGAAGGAAGGAAGGAAGGAAGGAAGGAAGGAAGGAAGGACTAACATTTGTGTGCCCACCACCCACTTTCAGAAAGAGCAGCTCCATTACCTGTGGAGCCTCTGCACGCCTCTCCCTAACTCTGCTCATGACTATTTGCCACCATCTGGGGCCAGGACTCTTAGAACATGCCCCAGGTGGAAGTGTTCTGGATTTAAAACATTTAGAACATTCTTAACACTCTGTACTTTGGTAGCATAGCACCTACTTAAAATTGAAATATTTATTGAAGTTGGCCCTCTTTTTCTGAAGTAAAAGAAGTTATTACTTTGGGTAAGGAGGAAGAGGTAGAAGATAGAGATTTCTAAACAACTATTTTGTGGAAGCCAGGGATGACCACCCAGCCCCGGCTCTGTAGAACTGCGTTTTTCAAGGCACAAAACAACCTCCTTCTTGTAAATCTAGAAGGCAGCTGTGAGTCCTCATGTAATGAGGACTCTCAGCAGCATGGGGCCCTCCTGGAAGCCCTTCCTTCCTTCCTTCCCTTCCATCCCAAGTCACCACGCTGTCAGTTGTCACACACCTCCTTGATGCTCTTGTTCAGTGTCTTCTGTGCGATTCTCTGCCCTGCTCATCCTTTAAAAGTTGACATTCCTGGAGACAATTTTTCTCTAGACTTTCTTCTCCCTCTGTACATGCTCACTAGTGACTTCATCAATTTTCTTCTCCATTGTTGGTTTTTTTGTGACAGCTGCAGGATACAGAGTCCAGAGTAGCCAGCACCAGTGGGACAAAGTGTGATCTGAAGTCCTGATGTGATGCATTCAGAATTTAACTGAGTTACAACCATTAGGCAGGATTATTAATAGTAATCCAAGATTTAACAGAAGATGATCCAATATTTATTGGGTGATTATTATGTGCCAGACATCATGCTAAGTGCTTTGTGTGTGTGCCATCTCATCTAATTTTCTCAGCAACCACATGCGGCAAATGCTATAGTTATTGCCATTTTTCAGAAGAAATGGAAGCTTAGAAAATTTAAGGAATGTGCACAAGGTGCCAGAATTAGAATGGTTGCTGGGATTATATCCAAGAGTCGCTACAGAGCCTGCACTTTTCCCACCAAACTATATTGACTCACAGTTCATTTGTGAGACTTATTATTTCTCTTTACCAGTGTTTCCCACTGAAATGTAGTCACACGAGGACAAAACTAATCATCAGCTCTGTTTAATCCTGTAGCCCTACGCTTGGCTCTCAACAGAGACACTCAATAAAACATTGTGAAATCAATGAATGTTCATTCAACTTCTTTCAGCCTCTCTATCAAAAAAAAATACACATCTTTTGCCTTCTTTTCTATTGCATTAACTTTTTTCACTAATTTTTATATGTTTTTAAAAATATTTTTCATTTGCTTTCCTGTAATTTTGTTGTTGGTGTAGTAACAAGATCTCCCTGGGTATATTTTGTCTCTTTTACTTTTCTGTAAAAGTTGGAAGAAGAGTACAGTAATCACCCATACAATTACAACCTAATTTCAATAAAATCATTATTCTATTGAGGAGCTAGGAACAGTAGGCAGTTTAGGGCAAAGGACCTAGGAACAGAAAGGGCTAAAAGAAACTATCTGTGAAGGGAACAGAGATTGGAAAGGTTAATAGATACAGGGATAACAGTGCAAGTTAATACAAATCTTCAGCCCCTTCTGCAGGCCACATACTGAAGAAAACCAATGTAAACAAATCCCAAGTATGATCAAAGGGGGAAGGATGGAAGAGACAGACAAGTGGCATGAGAAGATTAGATGAGCCCACCAACCTGCAAGATAGAGATTCAAATTAGGGATGACTGGGCCACAAACACTGGGTCCCCGAGCCAATTCTGACCATCACAAGAGAGCAGATGGGAAGCACAAGAAGGGATAAAAGCTCACCTCCCCAAAACTTCAATGGCTATTCTCTTTCAAAGACCCCCCATGGGGGTTCTGTCTTTATATATTCTATATTTCCTTGACTTAAACTTTCATACCCCTACACTCACCCTCCTATGGTCCTTCAGCTTCATTCTTTGAATTTCACAGGCCAAGAACCCACTAAGAGGAGAAACCTGCATCACTATGACATACTTGCTTTACTTAAATATGGGAATATATTTGTAGAGATTAGATATATTTCTAATCATTTGATAATAATAGATACTATGACATTTCTCTCTTAAATATATGTTTATTTTCCCAAAAAATCTTTACCTTCATAACTATAACACCATTATTACGTCCAAGAAAATCAACAATTCCCTAAAATCATCTCATATTCAGTCCATATTTAAATTTCCCCAATTATCAAAAATTGTTTCTAGAAATTAGTATATTTTTGTACCAGGATTCAATTAAGGTGCACATGTCATATTTGATTATTATGTCTCTTAAGCCTCTTGCATTCTAGAATCGTTCTCTCACCATTTTTTTTCATGGTATTGACATTTTGTAGCTACCAGGTTAGTTGCTCTGTGGATTGTTTCACGTTCTGAATTTGCCCGATTATTTCTAGATAGGGTTACTTAACTTTTCCTCTATCTCCTCTATTTCCTCTAAATGAGGAATCAGGCTTGAAAGTTTGGTTAAATTTAAATTAAGTACTTTAGGCACAAATACTTCACAATATTGGGTACTCCAAGCTGCATCCCATCGTGAGTCATGTAAAGACACATCGTCCCATCCCACCACTACTGAGAGTGTGTTTGCTCCCTGGTTAAGAGGGTGACTGCAAGATCTCTCCATTGTAAATGAAGATGATTTCCTTTGTAATTAGTAAGAAAGCTTAGAATGATTCTTTGGCATTGTGTAAATAACTTGTTCCCAAACAACTATCGCTCAATGGTTTCATATCTTTGACTGAATCAATTATTTCACTGGGATATAAAAATTATTTCACTGTAATACACAATGATGAGTTTGCACAGGTTGACTTGGGTTTTTGTTTGTTTGTTGAAGTGAATCCGTGAATGAATTTGGAGGAAACAGACATGCTTGCAATCTGGAGCCTCCTTATTCATGAACATGACATACCTCACCATTTACTTAAAAATATTTAAAATATTTTTGTTAAGCCGGGCGTGGTGGTGCATGCTTGTAATCCCAGTACTTGGGAGGCTGAGATAGGAGGATCCCAGGTTCAAAGCCAGCCTCAGCTACTTAGTGAGGCCCTCCACAACCTAGTGAGACCCTGTTTCCAAATAAGATAAAAATCAGGCTGGGGGTGTAGCTTGGAGGTAGAATGCCTTTGGGTTCAATCCCCAGTACCAAAAAAATAGATAAATAAAAATAAATTAAATTAAATATTTTTGTTAAATGTTATAAATTGAGTTGTAACATTGTTCATAATATCAAATAAACTAAAAATAACCAAAATATCCACTGATAGGAGAATTGGTAAATACAATGTAGTATGTTCATATAACCGAATTCTCAAGGTTGGTGAAAATGAATGAACTGGTACTACACATATCAACGGGATGATACTGAGAGACTTTTCAGAAAAACACATACCATATGAAAATTTTTATAAGCATAAAAAAGGAATTTAAATGGCATATTGTTTACAAATACAAGCCTGTGTGATAAAACTTTGAGAAAAGCCAACTAGGGTTTCCCCTTCTGCATACTACACTAGGTTTTTAGACCAACCCTCCCATTGAAGACAGATGAAAATAAGTGATGAAATATCTTTGAATTTTCTTTGAGCATCAAAGGGCTAACAAGATGGTAGAAAAATTACTAGACCAAGATCTAGGAGAAGATAGGAATCTAGGAAAGTGAGCCTACAGTTTGGGCTACTTTTGCCCTGGGGATACTTATAAGTCTAGAAGCAGTAACTGAAAGGCAGAGCCGTGCTTGGAAGAAGACTTTAAAGATAGAGTAAAAGTCAAAATCCAAGGCTATAAAGAGTGAGGCTCTTAGGCAATAACCCCCACCCCTGGAAAGTCTGCATATTATGGAGGAGAATAAATTAGAAACAAGCCCTCACATGGACTGTGAACCAGCTTCATATTATCTGGGTAACAAAAAAATCTCAAGCCCCAAACTAAAATAAAGATGAATCCAAATTGCTAGTTTTCCCTCATATTATCATAATCTAACAAAATCATTTTAAAATTTTTAATCAACAGACAATAATTGCAGATCAATTTTAAATACTCTTTAGAGAAAGACAACATCTTTTTGTGATCTCAAACTATTTTTCAAATAACTTTTGAGTTATAAAATAATCCACATAATCAAAGATAATCAGATGATACTCAAGGAGAAAAGATGCCATGAAACGTAACTGGCAGAAATAATAGGCAACATAAGTGGACCTACAGAAATTTTCAGAACGTTAAACACAGGCTGTAAAATAGCTATGTGTATGGTGATGTCGAGCTCCAAATTTTGGCATGGAACCTGAGATAGGCTCTAAAATGGCCCCAAACGATCCCCACTTCCTCCTATTTGTAATACATGCCCTGCCTAATTCCTTTCCCTGAGTGTGGACTGGACCTAGAATCTCACCTCTGACAAACAAAACGTGACACAAGTAACACAATTTCACTGCTGCGCTTAGGTTATAAAAGTGTGGCTCTGTCTTGTGGCTGGCCTTTTGCTCTCCCTCTGTGCTAGAGCTCTTGCTCTGGGGAAATAAAACTGCTATGTAGTGGACTATCCTAGAGAGATTCACATGGCAAGAAACTGATGTCTCCAGCCAGCATGCAGCCAACCTAAGGCCTGGAAGTAGTGACCCCGGTGAGTTTAAAAGTGGGGTCTGTCCTCAAGAGATTCTTGAGATGACAGAAGGCCCGTGTGAAACTCTGACTGCAGCCTTGTGAGAGGCCGGGGGCCAGAGGGACTCAGCTGAGCGTATGCAGCTTTCTGAGCTACAACAACTGTGAGGTAACAATTGTTTGTCTTTATTTTAAGTGGCTAAGTTTGAGGGTAATTTGTTATGTAGCAATAGGTAACTAATTCAAAACCAGAAACGATTTAAAAAGTTTTATAGGCCGGGCGTGGTGGCGCACACTTGTAATCCCAGTACTTTGGGAGGCGGAGACCGGAGGATCTGGGTTCACGGCCAGCCTCAGCGCGCATGCGCGCGCGCACGATCGAATGATCCATCTATCTCTCTTCTCTCTCCTCTCTCTCTCTCTCTCTCTCTCTCTCCCTCCCTCCCTGTCTCTCTCTACCTAGTGAGGCCCTCCGCAACTTCGTGAGACCCGGTTTCAAAAATAAAGCATAAAAAATAGGGCCGGGGGTGTAGCGCGGAGGTAGAACGCCCCTGGGTTCAATCCCCGGTACCGCAAAAAAA
>PVJS01013536.1:0-41908 GCA_004027185.1 Glis glis | reverse complement strand
CTCTCTCTCTCTCTCTCTCTCTCTCTCTCTACTTAGTGAGGCCCTCCGCAACTCCGTGATACCTGGTTTCAAAATAAAGTATAAAAAATAGGGCCAGGGGTGTAGCGCAGAGGTAGAACGCCCCTGGGTTCAATCCCCGGTACCACAAAAAAAAAATTAGCTCTCCCCCAATTTCCCACCCCTATTCCTTCCCCCTTCCATCCTTCTCCTGCTCAGCATAGTAGTTGACTTTGATAAGTTTGTGTATGTACATCCTGTGCATTAGGGTGTTTGCCTTCCCCCCGCCCTATTGCCCTCAGTTAGGTCGCCTTCTTTACTCATCTAATGTTTTCTCCATCTTTGTCTGGAGTCCCTCCTATGCCCTATTCTCCCTAGTTTTATCAACAGATGACTGGATTACAAAACTGGAATATGTACACAATGGAATTTTACACAGCCATAAAGAACAAAATTACATCATTTGCAAAGTTAGCTTTTTAAAATCAAACCATGTCGGTATACTTCTTAAAAGTCTGTAATTATTTCCGTTGCATTTAGAGAATGTCCAAATGGCTAAAACCTTCTACATGATCTGGCCCCTGCCTTCCTCTGGGGCCAGAATTTCTTCTGTTCTTAAAATACTCCAAACTCCTTCCTATTTCAGAGCCTATATTTGCTACTCCTTCTGCTTATAATGCTTTTGCCCTAATCTATTACAAAGCAAGAGTCATTTTATCATCCAGGTAACCCTCAGTGTAACATTTCATGTCACCCTCTCTACTAGAGGGCTGCCTTTATCAACCAAGTCTTTTCTGCCACATTTTCCTGTTGTATAATCCTATATACAACTGGATTAAGACTGTCAGAACTGGGATTGGGGGGGGTGTATTTGTTTTGTTTTTGCTGTACTAGGGATCCAAGCCGGGGCTTTATGCATGCTAGGCAAGCACTCTACCATTGAGCTACAATCCCAGCACAAAACTGGCTTATTTAATTATTTATTGTCTCTGTTTCCCAGCTAGAAAATGAGCTTCATGAGGACAAGGACGTTCGTATCTCTATCCTATTCAATACTGTATCCCACGTTTAGAATAGTACCTAGCACAGAGTAGCTAGCTAATCAATATATTTCTGGAGTGAATAAATAATACTGTAGAAGGTCAATATTTTCATCCCCAAGGTAAGGGCATTGAAATTTAGAGTCAAAGAGATTAAGAAAAATTTGTCCATGATCAGCCAGCTTGTTGCAGGCAAATCCACATTTTACCATTACAAGTGTGGGATTCTAAAGTCAAGTTTCTTTCTGCTGCACCCCTGAGAATTTAAACAAGTTGTTCAGAACCAACATTAATATTATTTTATAACTACTTTATGTTTTGTAATGTGATCAAAATTTGACTATTGCTAAACTGGTAGCAACAATTAATTATATGAACAGATAAGACATAGGACCTAGAACACTGAGGTTAATTAACTTTCTGAGATAAGGATTCCAGACTTGTGACTATCATTAAATGTTACTGTTGAGTACATAGAGAGTCAATGGAATGGCACTGTCCATTGGGAATGACAGAAAACGTGAAAATTTTACAAAGACACTTTAAAATCACTATGATATTTAAGTCTTGTTAAACCAGAAGTCTCAGCTTGAACTCAAATTATTGGAATGATTTTTTTTCTTTTTGTATACTGTATTTTGATTTTATAAAGCCTAATCTTTATTTCCTATGTCTATAAGGCTTCCCTTTATTGCTTACAAAACCGGAGGGCTAGTCACAAAGGTCTAGTCCCTCACATGCACATCCACTGAGCACATTTACCACAGCTGAGACAGTGACTGCTCTGGGACCAAAAAGCCTATTGTAATTGCTGATCCTTTCAAGTTTTAAAAAGAAATGTCAGCTGAATGCAGTGCAGATCTGAGAGTCCGGAAGCTTGTTAACAGCTCATTCAGGGCTGCCTCCAAGATCAGAAAGAAGCTTTGGAAAAAGTAAAATTCATCAGCAGCTCTGACATGTCAGAAGGAAACTAATTATGTTGGGATGTCCCGCTGGTCAACAGTCCTCTGGGTTCTCTTAAATCATTCAAAAACTATTACTGTCAGTTCTTGGGCCAGCAATGGAGAGCGCCTCCTGATAGACCCGGCTCTGCCCCTAGTCATCGATTCCAACATGGATTTTAGGGAGAAATGAAACGCCTACGATGGTGCAAAGCTCTGGTTCGAAACGAAAGGAAAGTCGGCATTTTATTTGTGGCAACACTTCATTTATTGCCCCAGTATCTCCAAACATTGGACATAGCAGGGCTGAACTTTCTGAACCTCCAGTTTTACATACATCCTATGTCTTCTTTTGGGTGTCATCAGATTTGAAGGCCCACATGAAAAATGCTTTCTCCTGGACTGCACGTTGTCACACCCATGTCATCTGTGTTCCAGTTTGCAGAGTTGTAGCTGTAGTACTCGGGAGCTGCCACAGCAGGGGGCAACCCTGCCCTGTTACCTGCACCCTGTGGATGGGGAGGCAAATACCTCTGAAAGGATCATTTTCCTTCGGTATTAAAAAGAAATCCAGAAATTGGGCACAGTGATAAAGCCTGTAATCCCAGAAACTCCAAGAGGCTGAGGCAGGAGGATCTCAGGTTCAAGGTCAGCCTAGGCAACTTAGCAAGACCCTGTCTCAAAACAAAAAATAAAAAGGGTTGGGGATGTAGCACAGTGGTCTCATTCCCCTGGGTTTAATCTCTAATACTGCTAAAATAAATACAACTTTGGAAGTAACTGCAAAGCCCAAGGGCTGTGTGCGTATATCCGTGTAAATGTGTATTTATGTGTAGAAGGTTTCAGCTCACAAGATATGAGAAACCCCACAAGTCCACCTACCCCATAAGCTTCAAATACCTCTCCCTTTTCACCTGTCCTTTTTTTGATCTAGAATTTAGAGTTGTTTGCAGGGAACTCAAAACAGTGGAAGGGCCTCCCCTCTGAAAGACCACAGCTAATTTTACACATTAGTGGAGTTGGAGATCTTCAACAGCTAGGATCCTTCAGAAGATGGATTCAAAAAGATGCTGGTGATTCGAGTAGTCCTGCATGCTAAACATTTGAGCCACACAGTGGCTTTTTACGTGTTCACTTTGAACCATGTTTTCTTTCTTACTCTTTCTTTTCTGTTTATTTTTGTCATTTAGTTCACATTGAAAAGGAAGTGTCAGTCTGTCTAGACAAATTGCACAGTACAGTTCCCCTTCCTCTGCTCTTTCTGGGTTCCTGCCTCCTCTTTATTCACCTTGACATGAAAACTTTTATTCTTGCCAAAAGAGACACTTGAGGTGGAAAACCTAATTTATTTGTGTGTCATCACCCTGAAAACTAAAAAAAGGAGCTAAATCATCGAAGGAACACTGTGAGATTGAAAAAGCAACACTATAAATTTTCCTGCACAGATAAAACTTGGAATGCTTATTAATTAATTTATTTTTGGTCTCTTTTCAGAAAATAGTCCAAGGTCATATTCTGACATAACAGCCCTTGGATGTCAAGAAGGCATGCTTAAACTATAAACACACCCTTATGCATTTACAAATGCACACACACACACACACACACACACACACACACACACATACACATGTTCTTCACAAAATAATTAAAAATAAAAATAAAAGTCAAGACAGGTTGGGTTCTAGTTAATATTGTGATCAGGGATTACATGCTTGTTACAACATAGTTATCACCAGGATTTCAGGATAAAACTAGGGTTATAAACAGAAGGACCAGGATGAGGCAAGTTTATAGTATTTTCTTCTCTTCTAATCACCAGCCAATCTCAGGACCTCTGTAAACAGCCTCTGGAAGACTGTGCCCAGAACTCTGGTAGCTATTTTCACACAAAGCTTTGTCTTGTCTGAACTCAGACTCTGTGTGTATGTGTGTGTGTGTGTGTGTGTGTGTGTGTGTGTGTGTGTGTTACTGGGGATTGAATCCAGGGGCATTCTACCTCTGAGCTATACCCCAGTCCTATTGTATGTTTTGTTTTTTGTTTGTTTGGTTTTTTTTTTAATTTTGAAACAGACTCTCACTAAATTGCAGAAGGTCTCCTTAAGTTTCTGAGGCTGGCCATGAACTGTGATCCTCCTATCTCAGCCTCCCAAGCACTGGGATTACAGGTGGGAGCCACTACACCCAGCCCAACTCCCTACTAGCCTATGAGATTTCCCCCCAAAAATATAAGTAAATACTCAATGAAAAATAAAAGCTGGAGAAAAGTCAGTCAAGCAAAGAGAACCAGAGAATATTTCACTGTGAGAGATAACCTTCCTTCAAGTCAAACTGGCCCTAACACTTTCTGGTAACAGCAAAGCACTCATATATTTTAATAATTCTCTTAGAGCTTAGTTAGTATGGCTGAATTTTCTGCTTCTGTAGACAGCTTGAGCTCTGGAGTAACAAGGTTTCAAGAGTGAGTGCCATGCATTCTAAGCTCTATTACTTAAATCTATCTAGCCCTATTTTATATTCTTTCCAATGGTATAGTAACAGGATTTACTTCACACATTTATTGCAAGGATTAAATAAGATAAACTGAGAGTCCTGGCACATCATAAGCCCTTAATAAATGTTAGACATCATCACTATCATCATCATCATCATCAATATTATCATTCAATCTGTTATAATGAAGAAAATATCATTCTCCCTTATAAAGGCCAAAAGTGTCATACACAACAGAGGACTTTGGTGAATCTATTATGCTCTCTTCTTTATCTTAGACCTCTTTCTTTACTATATGCCGCGGAAGCCGCTGCTGAAATTAGGAGTCTCCCACATGAACAATTCGGAGCCAGAATTATTAAAGAAATGGGGTGGTTGGGGAGAAGGCAAAACCTTCTGCCCTCCTTCTACCAGTGTTCTCCTTTTACTGAAGGTCGAAACAAAAACATCATGATGATGATTAAACACAGGCATGAGTTAACTTCGGGGAAAAAATAACAAGGCAGTTATGGGATGAGGGCAGGCATGGGTTTAGTTTAGGGAGAAGAAGGGTAAACACTTCAAGGTCTGCATTGCTTATTGATTCCACCCAGTCCGTGGAAAATTGTCTGTGTGAGGACAATCTCCACTTAACCAAGTACTGTGTACTTAGCTAAGCCGGACCGTGATGAACTGCAGCATGTGTCCCGTGAAGGCTCATAACAACTGTATCATTTTCTAACAGCATTTAACCATGTTTTACTGTTTTCCTTCTTTTACAAAGGCCCCGCTAATTTCACATCTTCTTTTAGTTAACTTCTTTTACCCCTTGTTTGAAAAAAAAATGCTTGAAATAGTTGTCTACACACATAGTCTTCCAACTTCCATTTTCATTTCAACTCATCCCCCATTATACCTTTGGCCCTTAGTGCTTCATCAAAATGTCTCTAGCCTCCAGCTAAGTTTTACGGTTATCTCAATTTTTGCCAACTCAGTTTTACGGTTATCTCAATTTTTGCCAACTCCAATGGATATTCCATTGTCCTCAGATAACTAGGTCTTTTAGTCACATTTAATTTGATTCACTACTTTCTTGAAACACGCTGTGTTTTTCCCCTTTCATGACACATTCTCCTGGGTTTTGTAAATACTAGATTTCTCTGTGTGCAGTCCTAGAGTTCTTCTGTTCGCATTTGCATTCTCCCCAGGAGTGATCGGTTCCAAACCCCATGGCTCTTCATCTTTCCAGCCAAGATCTCTTGGCAAATGTAAGCAGCTATCTCCTTGACTTCTCCCCTTGGAGCCTTCCAGACATCTAGATTTAGCGTGTCTAAAATGAAGTCTTGGAATTTATACACACACCTCAAATATTCTTTCCTCCTCAAATCATTGCATTTCCCTAAGTCACACACCCATCTACTCGCTTGTTCAAATGAATGTCATCCATGGCAGTTCCCATTCCCTCTCCCCGTCTCATCCATCGTCCATTACTGTCAACTGCCCTTCTAACCCAGTGGTTCTTAATTGAAGGCAATTTTGCTAACCAAGGAATATTTGGCAACGTCTGGAGACATTTTTGGTTTTCACAGCTTGGTGGGAAGGGGGAGAGTATAGGGTGGTGTTTGCTATGCGCAGAGGAAGAAGCCAGGGATACTGCCAAACATTCAATCATGAACCCCTCGTGCTCTCACATACCACATACACACACACACAGAATTATCTGAACCAAAATAGGAACAGGGCCAAAGCTGGAAAACTGCTCTAAAAATATGCCATGAATATGTCCAGTTCTTTCTCCATTGTCTGCATGCTGGCCCAACTCATGACCCTCTCTGGATGTATTCTTTCAATGGCCTCCTAAAAGGCCTCTCGCCTCCTTCACTCTTGCCATCTACCCCTTCATCTTTTGTACACAACAGCCAAAGTAATCTTTGTAAAATGTAAACTTGATCCTATTAGAACCCTCTGATCCATCAGTATATGCCCTTTGATGACTTCACCACTGTATGTAGAATAATGTGCAATGTCCAGTCCATCCTGGGTCCTTGTCCTCTCCAACCTCACCTCACATTATTCAGTCTGCCAGAAGGAAACTATCCTCTTGTTTCTCTCTCTCTTCCTTAACACACCAGGCCTTGCACTTCCTCCAGATCTCTGTCTAAAATTTGTTTCCTTGCACCTTGCACTATGTTCATCCAATTCAACTTTCATATGGTACATAAATATGACTTTGCATTCAGCCTGTCCTCTTAAGTTCCATGATACTCCTTGATAGTACTCTTTTCTGTGTGTGTTTGTGTGTGTGTGTGTGTGTGTGTGTGTGTGTGTGTGTCCTGTCTCCCCAAATAGGCTATAAAATAGATTGCATTTTTGTGGGCTTGTGTGTTTGTTTTGCAGAGCTACAGATCAAACCTAAGGTCTTGCACATGATAAGCACTCTACCTGTGTTAATCAGCTTTTAATTGCTGTGACCAAAGTACCTGACAAGAACAACTTTGAGGAGGAAAGGTTTATTTTGGCTCATGGTTTTAGAGAGTTGGTTCACAGTCAGCAGGCTCCAGAGCAGAGACATCATGGTGGAAGGGTGTGGCAGAAGAAAGCTGCTCAACTCCTGGCAGCCATGAAACAATGAAAGAAAGAAAGGCGGGGAAGGACCAGGGACAAATAGCATTCTCAAAGCCACGCCACAGTGACCCACCTCCTCCAGACATGCCCCAACCTCAGAACCTTACTGCATCAAGAACCAGGCTTTCAGCACATCAGGCTTTAGGGAACCTTCCAGATCCAAACCATAGTACTATCGTTGAGCTATACTCCAGGTCCCACTTAAACATTTTTTTATGCAGTTCTAAGGATCAGTGATTCATGCTAGACTCAAGAGCTCTAAAAGTGAGCTACGTCTCCAGTCTCCAGAATATAACTGCTTTGAAGTCAAGGTGCAGGGAAATGAGGGGAATTGAAAACATTCTGGGAATATGGGACATGTGAGCTGAGCAATTCAGACCAGAGGATGGAGGGATCCTAAGAATCCTTACTATTTCCTTCACGGTTTTGTCTAAGGCTCAGGATGGTTTCAGTGAGTTCACAAATGAGCTTTCCTATACTTCAGCATGGGACAGGGAGACACAGTCCAATAACCTCAGACGGTCGGTTCATAAGGGGTGTTTCTGATCTCATTCATAACTTCCTACTTCTCCTCTAAGTCACCTCGGCTTCATTCTCTACCAGTGATGGGTGTCTGTAAGCAGTAACATTATAACTTGAACAATGACACAGAAATATTCATGTCACTTTCCCTTTATAATAATTTGGGACAAAATATTAAATCTTACACTTTTCAGAAAATATATGGTATGTGAACCTTTGTAAACAGTGAGAAGAACTCTTACAACCTTGAGTGAGGAGTTTGAATTTTTGTAACAGGAAAAAAAAGAGAAAGAAAAAATCTTCAGTTGTCATTTTTCAAGTTAAAAAAAATAGATCTAAGGTCCTCATCAGAAGCAATAGCTTTGAAATTCAAAGCCATTGATCTGCAAGAGTTTCATTTGGATGAGACCAAAAAACAAAAACAAAGACTCTTGAGCTTCAAAGGGGAAGGTCCTGTATGAACTGATGTATAGATTATAACATAGTAATACCTGGAATAGAGCAGGTCTTCAAATTATATAAGCCCTGGGGAGATGGAAATAGTTGTGCACTGAGAAAGAACAGTAGGCCAAACAGAATAGAATGTGACCCTGGTAGAGGCCAGTGGATTCTGAAAACCTAGCCAGACCTGCCTGGTGGTACCATGTAAAGAGGACCAGTTACTGTTCATTGAGAACTGGACTGAATTGGTCTTCAGAACCAGGAAGCTGTTTGAAAAAAGAGACATCACATTGCCCAAAATGGTGGCCATCAGACACATGTAACTATTTAAATTTAAATTGATTAATATTAAGTATGATCAAGAGTTCACTTCTGGAGTCTCACTAATTAGAGTTCAAGGGCTCAATAGCTATGTGCAGTTAGAAATGACTGTATCAGACAGCAAAGAAACATTTATATGATTGGACAACATTGCTCTATGTCTCTGGTCATGCTCAGATACAATCCTAACATTGAAAAGCCTGGGCCAAGAATATGAAAAATTTAAGTCATCAAGGGCCAAAATGGGCCCTAGCAAACTTCTAAATATAGTTTTGTTCTGTTCTCTTACTTTCGTTATCAATTTTTTACCCCAAACTGTGTCATTTTCCCTCTGGAAATTGTGGAACCAATAATAAAACTGACCACCAATTGAGCAATGAAGGAAGGTATATTCTTGAGCAAGGATCGAAGTGGGAGATAAACTCACATATCAAATCCTCAACCTGTTGGGAGCTGGGAGATTATAGATGTAGGGTAAAAGAAATGAAGGGGAAGGATAAGTTAATAAAGGGGAGGAATATTCATGTCTTTTCTGTGCATGATTGGAGGTTTACTGGGAATTCAATCACCACCTCCTTTTACTCCTTTTGTGATTCTTTCCAGTCATCATCATGGCAATTGTCAGCCATCATGGTGCTGGGGGTTATGCCATTTAGCATGCAAATGGGAACCTAATAAAGTAAGAGGTTGTCTGGTGGTCACTCTTGCAGCTACGTTAGACCCAACCAATGTTGCATCGCTCACCTGAGGATGAACTTCTGTCCTACAGGCATCCTGTCCTCAAAAATAAACACGATTAAGGCAATGTAGAAATTCAGCTAGGTCACCTAGGCAGTACAAGATTAGGGCAGGGCACCACATTGTGGTGTGTGTGTGTGTGTGTGTGTGTGTGTGTGTGCGTGTTGGGAATTGAACCCGGAGGCATTCTACCTCTGAGCTACACCCTCAGCCCTTTTTATTTTTTATTTAGAAACAGGGTCTCACTAAGTTGCTGAGGGCCTTGCTAAGTTGCCAAGGCTGACTGTGAACCTGTGATCCTCCTGTCTCAACCTCCCAAGCACTGGATTGGGATTACAGGAGTGTGCCACCATGCCCGACTAGCAGGGTACCACTTTGACAAATATATTCAGAATTACCTGGAAGTCCAAGCACTACTTTAGAATTCTGACTCCTTGGAGTTCCACACTTACTGAAATGTGAGGCCACAGAGAGAGAGAGCTAGTCTCTGGCCCTCAACCCATGGCCCAGACCTTTCTCATCTCGCTCATAAGTGCACAGAACACTATTGGAAACCTTCCACACAGGTGGACATTCTGGTCTGCACATTCAAGTTCCATTATATCTCTTGAAGCAGGGCCATAGGAGTGCGGTCACTAAGTGCAGCCCATGCTAAGGAGAAAGAACTCAGAAAAGTAACCCTTATGGACCCTGGGAATAGGATCCAGGTCACATGCATCCCAGGGTCTCAAGTGCAGAGAACATAATCTAGGCAGGGGAGAAGAGAATGAGAGCCCCTCATGGCCATGTCTCCTCAAGCTCATAGACTCTCTCCCATGAAAGGTCAGTCAGAAAGGGCCAGAAAGGGCCTCCTTCTGAGCAGTGGAGACCAGGGTACCTTGCTTCATATTTCAGTGAAAATAAGGAGACCAGTAGAGGGAAATTGTATCAACTTTCCAGCAAACCTTCCTGCTACTTTCCTCTTGACCCACCCTTCCCTCTTTTTTGTTACAGTGAACAACATCAGCTTTGTTGAAGCGCCATGTTAGCTTTCTTCATGTCATGTGGTGAAGGTATTCAATGGCGAAAATAGTCAATTGGAAACTGCATTCACATTATTCATTGTGATGTCCATTTGTAGTTGGGATTTTGCTAAACCTATTCTGAACTGCCTGGGTTTCCCTGATCTGAATTTATACATTTCCCTTTGCAACAATCCAAGAAAACCATAAAGTACCCCCAAAGAGGGAGTGAAGTTCTTCACACTTAAAGAAATGGGAATATAAAATAAAAGCCCTAATATTTGTATCTGGGAAGGATTAGACCAGGTAAAAATGCAAATAAATTATTTATCTTGCTTTATACTTCCATACTATCTGTGAAATAATGTACTGGTTTTATTTCATAACTGCTAGTGGCTATGATGACCAATATTTCATACATACTCATCAAGTCTAAATGAAGCAAAAAAGAATGAACAAACTTCCAAAGGATATTTCAATGTCCTTTGTTGACTAACTCTACTTATATAACTAATATTGTAATTAACAGTAGCTTAGTGGATACATTTGAGCTGAGCTAGAGAATTTAGTAAGTTCTATTCCTAGGATTGGCCATAAATTAAAATTTTCAGCTTTTCTTTTACCAAAATGTATTGAAGGAGTCATGAACAATTCAAAGTACTCTGTGTTTTCTGACAAGTGAAAGGACAAGTATATACCACTTCCTATAGCACAATTTCTCAAATGCCAATGTGAAAAATATCCTTTTCTTCTAAAAATGTGAGGCTAGTTAATAACAAGCCCCAGTCAAATCCCAGCAGAGCAGTCGTCTGTGACTGTGTCCTTTGTCACAGCATTGGGAATGGGCCAAATACAGAAAGTTCTTCTCTGAGTCTAAATGCTCCCAGGGCATGTCATTACCTCCAAGCTAAATCAGCATATTACCCAATAGAAAGCACAATCATGCTCTCCTACTCAAGAACAGATGGAAAAATAGAATGGGCTGCTGAGTTCCTTGACCCAAACCTAAAAGAATAAAAAAGCAAGAGGGTAGTATGACTTACAGAAACTAACACACACACACACACACACACAACGCACACACACCACAGACTCATCAGACCAACGAAAGCCAAAATGAGCAATAAGAGGGTAAGAAAATCTAAGTTATCTCTTGCCTTGCTCCCACATTAGTCTGAGATAATTATGTGCTGGCCTTTTAGTATCAAAATCAATTCATATCACACTGCTAAACTGAAAAGTAGATGAAAATATATGAACTAATCTGGCTAAACTGGAAAACTGACTTCTCCAATCACCTTTCCCTTATGTCCCTAAACTGGTAGTTTACAACCTAAAGATGCTACTTTCATGCTAAACCAGTTCTCTTTATTAATTTAAAGATGAAACTCTGAGTTCACTGGTGGAGGGAAAGCAAATAGGAGTGATATCAGAAGTAGTTTTGGAGCCAGATGTGATGGTGCATGACTTTAATCCCAGTGCTTGGGAGGCTAAGACCAGAGGATCACAGGTTTGCAGCCAACATCAGCAACTTAGCGAGGCCCTCAGCAACATAGTGAGACTCTTGTTTCAAAAATAATAAAGGGCTGGGGGTGTAGCTCCAAGGTAGAATGCCCCTGGGTTCAATCCCCAGTATCACACACACACACACACACACACACACACACACACACACACAGAGTACTTTAGAAATTTTGGGGTAACTGGAGATTATACCTTCTCCTCTCCTTAAAATCACCACAATGATCATGAATTAGGCCCAATCTTTTGTACTTCCCCATACATATTACTAGACCCAAGGAAATATGAGTCCATGGGTCACAAAACAAAAACAAACAAGCAAGCAAAAGCAGATGTCTAAGAATTATAATGATTGCTTAAAAAATCAATGAGCTAAGCCATATAAGTTATCTGAAGCAGAATTATTGAAAGATGGGCCAAGCATTCAAAATAAGCCTGAGAAGATGGGGGAGATACTAGTAGCATGGATCAATAATGAGATATTATGATGAAGAACCAAATAGAAATATTAAATATGAAAAGTATAACAAGAAAAACAAACTATAATAAATAAGTTGCCTACTAGGATAAATAAGTTAAAGAATAATTCAGTGAGTTATACAAAAAATGTTTAAACTCTCTCAGAAGGCAACAAAAAGGAATAGGATAGAAATATTAAATATATATATATATGTGTGTGTGTGTGTGTGTGTGCATTTGTATATAGATATATAGATAACATTTAGATAACAGAGTACCTAGAAGTAGATGAAAAACACATAAAAGTAAACATTTGAAGAAACAAAAAGAATAAAAATGCCAGAAACAAAGAAGAAAAATATCTAAGATTGACAATACTCATAAAATCAAACATTACTGCTGTGGAATGAATATCTGTATCTTCCCCAAAACTCTTACCTTGAAACCCAGTCCCCAGTGCAATGGTGTTAGGAGGTAGGGCCTTTCAGAGTGGCTAGTCCGGGAGGGGCATCCTCTCACATGAGATTAGCATGTTTATGAGAGGCCCCAGAGGCTTTCCTTTAGTAGTTGAAGACACAGAAGATAGCTAAAAGCCAAAGAGTGTCAACCAGGATTGCCAACAACTGGGAACTGGGAGAGAGGGGAGGAAGGATTCTTCCCTACAGCCTTCAAAGGAGCATGGCCCTTGATTTCAAGCTTCTACCTCCTAGAACTTGAAGAGAATAAATTTCTGTTGTTCTAAACTGCACAGTTTGTGGTGATTTGTTACAGCAGCTCTAGGAAACACATAGTCATGTTTAGTGTTTACTGTTGTCTTTTTATCAAAAAGAGAGAAGAAACAAAAATTCCAGGACTAAGATAGTAAGCACTGTTTGTTTAAGTGTATTTTCTTTGACAAACTCTACAGTTGCCTAATTCACTCTGGGGACTAGAATAACTTCGTTATCAAAATCAAGTAGCAAACAAGAAAGTAAAATGAAAAACTCATTTAACTAATAAATAAATACACAGGTTTTGTTATGTGTCTGGTATTTGTCTAAGCTCTGAACATATATAATTCAATGACAATTCTGTTATCTCCATTTTACTGAAAAAATTTGGGGACATAAGGGTTATGTGATTTAACTATGGTCATAGGGCTGGTTAACTGAATCCAACAGTTCATTAAGGGATATTTGCATCATGCTCAAATAAGTTAAAATCCAGAAATTCAAAAATAGTTACACATTAGGAAGTCCATTGACGCCATTCATCTCATTAGGAGACTGAAGGGAAATAATTATGTTATTTATTTTATTTTTTGCAAAAATAAAAAGATTTTTGCCTCTTTATTTTTTGCAAAAATCTTAGCAAACTAAGACTAGAAGGGAAATTTCTCATATCAACAAACATTATATATCAAAACTTTTAAACAAGGACTATATTTAGTGGAGAAACAGATGGCATACCCTTTAAAATAAGGAACAATACCCTGTATCACAATGGCTGTCATAGTACTAGAGGACTTATCCATACTAAAAGGAAAAAATAATTAAGAGGAAAAGAAAAATGATCATTGTTCATGATGTAATCATCTCCTAATAAAAACACTGAATTATCACCTAAAAAAGCAATAAAAAAATAAAGATGAAATTTAACAACTCAGGAATTTAGTGGGATATAACAACTTAAAATTAGTAGCATTAATTTACACAGCAATAACTAATGAAAATAGCAAAAAAAAGAAAATATATAAAATATCTAGAAATTAACTTAAGCAAGAATACATAGTAAGTTTTGGAAGAAATTGTAAAAACTATAATAGTATTTAAATAGACATTCTTTTCTCTTAACTAAAATGACTTAACATTACAATGAAATATTCATTCTCCCTAATTATTCTAATTATTGAATTAAATTCAATGTAACACCAATCACATTTCCAGATGAATTGTTTCAAGACTTAACTAAATCTATTATTTAGTTTCTGAGAAACAAACTTAAAACCAATGAATAAAGAGGTGACTTGCCAGATGTTAATACATATTTTAAAGGCATAATAATAAAAAATTAAGATATTGTTACAAGGACAACCATATAGAACTATGAGACACAGTAAAGAGGTCAAGAGCAAACCAGGCATATGGCCACTTTATATAAAAAAAAGGTAGTACCACAAATGCTTTGAAAAACAGTGAATTATTTAGTAAAATGGTTCAGGAAAAGCAAATCCTTACTTAACCTTACAAACCAAAGTAGACTACAGAAAGAGTAAATGTCTAAAGGAGAAAGACAAAACTTGAATGTTGGTAGAATAAATGTAGAACAGATACAGACCCAGGAAGGGAGAAAGTTGCTTAAACAAAACTTTTGATCACAAACAAGTAGAAAAGCAATTCAGTGACTATATCAAAATGAACAATTTCTGGTGAGTAAAAGATAAAAATGGGCAAAGTTAATGCATAGTTGACCAATCAAAAAAGAGATTTTCAAAGTACAAAACTAATAAACAATGAATGTTAAAATATACAAAAACTCTCACAAATTTATAATGAAAGACAACAGCCCAAATAGAAAATTGAGCAAAAAATACGAACACCCTCTAATTACAGAGAAGCTCCATAAAGATGAAAATGAAGACTTTTTAACAGACCCCAGCACATAAGTTTGCCATCTATCACAACGGGGCCACAGATCTCTAAAAGGACTAGGAAGAAGAGAATCACAAGCAAGTTTATAAAGTCCTCAAATGCCCTCCACTTGATTAGTTTGGGAGGACACGATTATTGGTCCCCAAAGCTTAAAGTAGAAATTGGTGGTTTAAAGATAATAGTGAAAATAAGGAAGTAATTTAAAACACCAGCAAAACACTTTACAAAGAGTACGAGCAAATAATGGGAAATGTTCATTTTTATCATGTATACCTGTGCGTTCAAAGACAAAATGAGATATAGCTAAAAAGGGAGGTTCATCTTATTTCTTCATTATAGCCATAATATTTAATGAAAGCCACAAGTTACTATATTCTACTAGATTGCCACAAAATTAAGCACAATGTGTATTTTAGCACTGATTTGTTCTTGGTTATATAAACCCAGCCCTGGACTGTGTTTTAATCAGCTTTCTCACTGCTGTAACACAAAACACCTGATGACAACAATGTAAAGGAAGATTTATTTGCTCACAGTTCTGGAGATTTCAGGAGTTCAGTCCACGTTAGGCCAGGTGAAGTCTGTGGAGCTCAGGGCATGGCAGCAGTAGGCAGAGAGAGAGGGGGAGAGAGAGCAAGCAAGCACAGGACTCTCTCTCACATCAAGGATACTGGAAGCAAGAGAGAGCAAGGAGGGGAGGGACCATATACAATACCCAAGGCCACATCCCCAGGGATTGCTCCTCAACAACCAAGCCCCGCATGAGGTCTAGGGGGACATTCTAAATCCAAATCATAGCAGGCTGTGAAATTCCTTAGTCCAAGACCTGAAATTAAAATATCATTTTGTATGACCCTGACTGTGAGTCTGATATTCAAGCTGCCCTTGGGAGTTGGGTATCAATACAATTGTTATTATTGAAAGCGGTAGAATATCCCAATTTCTTCAAATATTAAGTTTATCATGAAATAAGACAAACACGTTCAAATGCAATGATTTGGGCTGGAGGCTTTAAACAAAATAGATGGAGAAGTAGGAGAATAATGTCCCAGGTATGGACAGTTTACCCATTATGTTCCATTGTCCTATATATAGGATACCAATACAAAAGTATAGAAATTTTTAGGACATCTATAACATTGGTAAGTTTAAGTTTTTATAGGTGTCCTATATATATGACGATGGGGTGTAGTGGTTTAACCTCCATACATGTATTTACAAAGATGCAGCATACTATAAAGATACAATGAACAATTGAAATTTGGCAATATAATAATAACCATCAGTCCTTTTGCCTTTACGAGAATCACTGCATCATGAAGGAAAATGTGCATATTAAAGCCAAAGCCTTAAAGCAAGACCCGGTATGAAATTCTATCCCACATCTTAGTATTACCAATGAGGTTGGTTGCCATTTTATTATTACACTGGTTCATAGTTTTATATTAGGAAGAGAAAATGACATTTAAGAAATTAATTGAGTACAAGGCAAGAGATATCTTACATTCAATGTTGTTAAGAGTCTAAGTATAAATAAAAACGTCTGTCAAAGCACACTTCTGAATTTTTATAACACCATAATTGCACACGTATTTAATAACCCTGTTAGGCAGGATGCTTTAGAAAACATTGAAGATTTAGATCATCATGATTAGCATAATAATTAGGTCATTCATCAGGAAAAACCATGAATAATTCACTCTAATTAAGTAACGGATACAACAGTAGATCAACCATCAGTTCCAGAGCCCAGTAAGTTATGGACTGTAGTAAATTCTGTAAATTTTGTAAAACTAGCTTCTGGATACAACACAATAAATTAAAATGTGATTAAATATTTGTCCCAAATGAGACAAATCACCAAAATTTTTCTTAGATTTCATGTGTTTGTCATTCAGTATATTTGCCCCAGATATATGACTCACTTTGCTGCTGCACTATTTGAAGAAGAGAAAAAGAGATTAGACATTAGAGACTTGAGAAGAAAATGTGTTTATCTTCTATACAGTAACTGTAGCTATTGCATTACTTTCCTCCTGGCTATGACAGATGACTAACTTTTGCAATGAGGTATAGGAATATGTATTATGCAGGGAAGAATAGCACTTGGGGGAAAAAAACAGGTGGCTGAAGCCAAAGCCTCAAGTCAATTAATACAGGTGTAAGTAATTCTGAAAAGGACAAAAGATTCTCTCCCCGCATCTGCTCCCCACTATGGAAAACGAATGCCAATCCTCACAGGGAAAATGGAACGCTTGTTTATAAATGCTGTTGAGGCCCTGGGCTTCAGAACAATCTATTATTAAATATTCTGCTGCTGCTCCTGGCTTAGCCAGAAGGAAAACAGCTCAAGAGCTATTTTGTTTTCCAAGTAGGCAATAAAAATCATTTTAAAAAATGATCAATATTAGGATATAGAGGGATCCTGGTACACAAAACCCCGTCTAACTTAGAAGAGTATCTGTTTGAAGTTGAAGATTCAATGACCTTAAATCAAAGTGTGTTTTCATTTCTTTATTATAATCTATAAGATTATAGTGGGCCAGGTACTCTGGAAAAATAGAACCTTGTTTCAGAGTGAGAGTAATGACAAATAAAGCGCTAAGGAATATGGGGACTTGAGGATTCTTTTCTGTACAGAAAGGAGGACACATTGGAGAAGTAAACATTTTAATTCAATGCAAATTATCAGACCCATCCCTCAGTAAACTCTGGCCGAAGCCCTGACCTCAGTAATGCTTCTATTGCAATACCCAAGGAAGTTTAGAGAAGCCGTGATTTCTGACTAGTAATCCAGCAGAAACAATGCTGGAAAATCTCCACACCATCATTCTCCAAAACAGTCAAGCCACAAACGTGGGGGCCATCTCTAACTCCTCCTCAGCTTCCCATTTAACTTTCCTCCTGGTACTGTGGATTCAGTCTGCAAACACCAGGTTGTTCACAATCATATTCCTCATAAACACTACTTTAGTTTGTTCACTAATGTCTAGCTTGTACTCTCCTGTTGGCTTTTGCGCCCTGCTACATGCCCCACTCCAACACAAATCTGATCTCAGCAATCTATTACATAAAATACTTCAATAATTCTGAATTCCTTTGCTTACAGTCTGGTGCCTTCTAACTTCTCTAGCATCTGCCTTATCAATCTTACAGTTTACTATGATCCTCATGATCTCCAAATGATGCAAAGCCCTCAAGTCTCCAACCTTTGCATATGTATTCTGGGTCCAGTCAAGTTGGACCTGCAAATCATGTAGCTAGAGAGAGAGTAGTTAGTCACCACAAGTCTCTCCTGGGTTCCAGATAGGCCCAGACACCTTGTCCACAGTTATGGGCCTATGGTCAGACACTGTAAGATTATGCCAGGCTCTGGGCAGAGTCACTGTGGATGGACCAACCCCAGGTTCCCATATCACACCTGTGGCCACCAAAGCTTCCAAGCTGTGTCACACTCTAAACCCACAGCCCAACAAGACCAGCACAACACTAGGTTAGGACCAAGACTTGATGCTGCCATGGGCTCCCTATTGCTAAGGTGGACTTGTGACCTAAGATCGCTGGAACCAACTCAGGTAGCACTAGCTGGAAAAGAAGTCTGATAGATGAGGGCTGCATGTCTTCCCCTGGCACTGGAGCTATTCCATAAGCTCCATCCACAGCAGGCCTGGGGAGCAGCTCATTAGGATCTGGCCAGTGTTAGGTTTCACCAGCCCGACACTAAGTTCCAGGGCAGCCTTGTACTCAGTACCCCATCCTACCCTCAGAGAATGTGGTCTTGCATAATGCTATTCTGCCCAAGGTTGGGGTAGTGTTGGTGGAGGCAGACCCTTGGTCACTTGGATTGATGCTAAGCTGGGTCATGTCTGAGTCTCACAACCCCCAAGGACCTGCAGAGTCTCAGGTATACACTGAGGCCACACTGCAACTGGTGGTGATACAGGCTGACATAGGAATCTGTCGCACCGGGGTTCAGATCTCTGCCTGGTGCTGGGGCAGTGCCCCATCTGTGGGCACTGGTCCGGTGAAAGTTGTGCTTTCTGAGGTCAGGGATGGGTAGTGGAGAGAGTTCCTTGGCCACTAGGGCTGGCGCTAAGCTGGATCTCACCTGAGTCTCACAGCCACAGGGGCCTTCCCAATTCCAGAGGAGGGCAGGTCATCCCTAGATTTATTCCAAGTCTGAAACTGATGCAGTAAAAACTTGGGTGTGTCCCACGGGCACACAGGTTTCCACCTAATGGAAACATTAGACAGAGCCAGTCTAGTGGCTCTCTCTGTGAGCTCTGTACTGCATACAGGGCCTTCAGCTCTTACTGGGTGCTTGCTCTCAGCACAGCAGGCTTCACACTGGGCTCTGAGACAAAGCCCTGTGTTCACTTTTATGTCCTGTTCCCCAACAGATGGAGTCCTGCCCCTTGCTCTGCTGCCAAGGTTGGGGGAGGGGCACTGGAGGGCGTCTCTGCCAGCTGGCCTAATGCTGCTTTGGTGTCTCAGCCCATATGTATTAGCCTGGTGGTTCGAGTCACAGAGTTTTTCCTAGCATGGCAGGACTGGTACTGGTACTACACTTGATTCTCTCTCCCTCCCCAAAATAGGAAGTTTGCCTCTTTCTATGCTGTACTGCTTGGAGTTGGAGGAGAGATTGAGGTGAGCAACTCTTTCCTTTCTGCATTTTACAATGTGTTTTTTTTTTTTTTTTGCGGTACCGGGGATTGAACGCAGGGGCGTTCTACCTCCGCGCTACACCCCTGACCCTATTTTTTTATACTTTATTTTGAAACCAGGTCTCACGAAGTTGCAGAGGGCCTCACTAGGTAGAGAGAGAGAGAGAGAGAGAGAGGGAGGGAGTAAGAGAGAGAGAGAGAGAGAGAGAGCTGAGGCTGACTGCGAACCCGGATCCTCCGGTCTCCGCCTCCCAAAGTACTGGGATTACAAGCGTGTGCCATCACACCTGGCTGTTTTTTGTTTTTTTATACTAAAATAAGGCACTATGGTGCCTGATTTCCTGGGCTTTATGCTGATATTTTGGTGCATGGATAGCTGCTCAACATGATGTGCCTGTGGGGAGAGATCACCAGAGGATCTTAGTCACCATCTTGCTCCACCCCACCCCTTCTTTATCCATTCATCATCCATCACTGGACACTTGGGTAGATTTCATCTCTTGGCTATTGTGAATAATGCTGCAATGAGCACGGGCATAAAGGTATCTCCACAACACATTGACTTCATGTCCTTTGGATGTACACCCCGAAGTAGAATTGCTGGGTCCTAAGAGTCCTGTTTTCAATGCCCTTTGAGGAACTTCATACTGCTCTCCACAATGGCTGGACATAGAGCGCCTCGTTCTCCACATTTTTGACAACACTTATCTTTTCTCTTGTTGATAATAGCCATTCTAACAGCTGTGAGGTGATATCTCATTGCTGTCCTGGTTTACATATCTTTGATGATTAGTGATGTTGAGCTTCTTTTTCTTCACCTGCTTATTGGCCACTTCTGTCTTCTTTTGATAACAAAGTGGTCTGGCTAAGGTCAGAACTGCCTCAAGCAAAGAGAGAGGAAGGACGTTTAATAAACACTGTTTATTAATCCTTCCACAGCGTTTAAGATTTTTAGGTTGATACCTTCTTGCAGCATGCATGATCTTTTGCAAGCAGGTATGTACATGCATTTGCATTTAATATTTACTTGTGTTGTATATTTACATCAATATTCTATTATTATTGATTTCTTTTGGTACTGTGTTTTAAGACCCATCCAAGTGTGAATACAGCATTGTTTCAACTCCTGTGTACTACTCTATTTTATCCATCCTCTCTCCTGATGATAGATAGCCAGGTTTCCTCACTTTCCCACTGCCAGGAACAATGTTGTAATCAATACCTTTAGATGTGAGAATTCCATTAGGATATGTAATCAAGAACAGTATTCTTTGATTGAGGAAGGATAGCAAGTTCAAAGGCAGTCTCAGCAACTTAGTAAGACTGTCTCAGAATAAAAAATGTAAAATAGGGCTGGGGGTGTAGCTTAGTTGTAGAGTTCAATTCCCAATAACAGAGAGAGAGAGAGAGAGAGAAAAGAAGGAGGAGGACGATGAAGAGAAAGAGGAAGAGGAGGACAAGGAGGAGGAGGAAGAGGAGGAAGAAGAAGAGAAGGTGGAGGAAGAAGAGGAGGAGGGGGAGGAAGAGGTGGAGGAGGAAAGGAGAGGGAGAAAGAGAGAGAGAACTTTATTCTTCAGCCATATGGAACAAATACACTTAATTTTATTAAATATCACCATCTCTAAATTAAATACATTCAGGCTACATGCCCACTGGGGCATGAGGATTCCCAAACTTCCACATTCTTCCCAACATTCATCATTATCCAACTGGCTGGGGGAATAATTACAATAGAATGTCTCATTTATTTTTGATTCTTTAATTACCAGCTATTTGGGTATCTTGACATATGACTGCTACCTTTTTTATTTTTTCTTCTCTAAATTGTGTCTTTAAATCCTTGCTCATCTCCCAAATTTCAGTGCAAATGGCACATTCCCAAATCAATTTTCGGTTAACTCAATTCCAAAATTGTCCACAGCCACTTTAAAGTCATTTGATGAAAGAGAAGTGTGGTGGACGGGAAGTCAGTGTCAAGAGCTAGTGGTCCGAACTGATTGCAACAAAAATAGCTTACTCTTGCAAATTTAACAAAAACATATAATAATGTGAATGTCTTGAGAGAGCTCTTCCACAAGAAAGTAAGGAGCCCTGAAGCCTAGGTTTTTCTTTGCTCCACCATAAATCCACGTGTTCACATGTATACATGAGTCCAGTTTGAGCCCTCTATTTGGTTCCATTGACCTATTGGTTTATTCTTGAATCACACTAGTGCCACACAAGTTATTACCATGTTTCTGTAGTTCTTATATTTTTATCAATAAGTATTTTTATATAAGTTTTATCAGTAAGTACTATAGCCAGGTGCGACGGTATATGCCTGTAATCCCAGTACTTGGAAGACTGAGACAGGAGGATCACAGGTTCACCACCAATCTCGGCAATTTAGCAAGACTATTTCAAAATAAACAAATGAAATAGGGCTGAGTATGTAGCTCAGAGATAGAATGCCCCTGGGTTCAATTCCCAGTACCACCAAAAAAGAAAAAAAGCACTGTATTATCTGATTTTCAAAATACCACTGAGAATTGCTAGACTCCCCAGTAACATTTTGTATTTTACTTTCTTTTTTTTTTCTTTTCGGTACCAGGGGTTGAACGCGGGGGCGTTCTACCTCCGCGCTACGCCCCCAGCCCTATTTTTTATACTTTATTTGAAAACGGGTCTCACGAAGTTGCGGAGGGCCTCACTAAGTAGAAAGAGAGAGAGACAGGGAGAGAGAGAGAGAGAGAGAGAGCTGAGGCTGGCCGCGAACCCGGATCCTCCGGTCTCCACCTCCCAAAGTACTGGGATTACAAGCGTGCGCCACCATGCCCGGCCTGTATTTTACTTTCAACTCAAACTTTATCTATTATCCCCTTGCTTTACCTAACACAGAATGATCTCTCTGGCCAATTAAAGGCCACCTTTAGATTATGTCACTCATCTCCAGGTCCCAAGGGCATTATTCCTTCTAGTTTTCAGTATTTTTACCCATGATAAAATCTATTTAATAAGACATTGCTAAGAAAAACCAGTCTATCCAGCTGTGGACTAATTAATTAGTTCTTATGTTTATGTCTTCATCAAATAGTTCTTGAGTTCCTACTGTGTGTTTCAATGTTTTGAATTCAATAGGGAAAAGAAACATGTGTTAACCCTTGTGCGGTTTAATTTTTTTAAATAAATCACTTCCTTTGCCAAGAAAAAAAGTAGAGGGCACACATGGGATACACAAGTACTTTATTCCTTCCTCTTCTAATGTAAAGTAATTGATAATAATAATATATCTTCTTCTGATCTCTATTGCTGTAAATTTCTAGACATTGCAGCGCATCATGGATGGTTTCTGCACAGCAAAGCTTAATGTTTACTAACTTTACCGTGGGTCCGCTGGCCACTCTCCACCATTATAATCATGGACATCTAAGTCACAATGGCCATCCAAACTGTTGAATGGTATTTTTAACGCCCCCAATATATGCAGTGTTGACTTAGGTACTGTCTTATTGGAATATAATTCTTTCCCATTGTGTCCATGCCTCCTTCCCTCGGTGTACTATGAATCAGCATAAATTCAATAAACTATTTCCCTATTAAGTGATATCAACACACTCTACTCAGAAAGAGCAAGTGCTTCCACAATAAGTTTGAAAATGAATGAGTTTTTTTTTTTTAGTCAATGAATTTTTTCTAGTGTAGACTTATGGTGTCATTTGTCCATAAGATAATTTAAGTATGGTGAGTTTAGCAGTTATTTTCCGGAGACTTTCATATTGAGACTCTAGCTTTTCTGTCTGCTTCCCTACATTATAATTTGCATTTGGCAAAGTTCCCTAAACAGCCCATGCTATTACATACTATCTATTGGTGTTTGTAATCTTGCTACAGCTTCTACTTAAAAAGTGTTCCCAGCATTCATTTCTTTTCTTAACTTCCACTGTTCATCCAAAACACAATTCAAGGATCACGTCCCAGGGGGTCTTTCCTAACTCTTCTCTAATTATGAAATGCCCCACTTGGACCCACAGCACCCTGAACATCCTTCTACACAACAGTTATTCTCTTGAAATGACCTGTTTATATGTCTGTTGAGCCCAAGAACCCACAAACTCCTTGAGAGCACAGACTGGGGCTTCTCATCTTTGTACGCCTAGTTCCTACTGTAGTGCTTGCCAGTGACTGTAGAACCGAACCAGACCCAAGTAAAGCAAGTTCTTGGAACAGAAATTTGAGTTCATACAATCATTATCACCACCAGAATGAACCCTGTGTATAAACAAAATAGCCAACCTCCTACCTCAGAAACTTGAGAAATAGAGAAATGACCACTAGCAAAAAATTCTACTAGTAAAGTCACTCCTCATTACCCCTTAATTAAAAACTTAAAATGACAATTACTGTACTATACATGGAACACATTAAAGGTGATCAATCCATTCCTTTGTAATATAATGCATGGCTTAGCAAAATGGTTCTTAAACATTGTGTTTTAGGTTTGGGATGGGATGATTTTGCATATATTTGTGTGTGTGTGTGTGTGTATTGCTATGGTTTGAATGTGTTCCTTCCAAAACTCAGGAGTTGAAACTTAAAGGTTAATGCGATAGTATTAAATAGTAGGCCTTTAAGTGATCTTAAGGATCATAAGGACCTTTCTCTGTGAAGGCCTGAAGGCCATACAGGAGGGTCCTCATGCAGTGTCTATCTCTCGCCCTTCCATCTTCCACCATGTGAGGGCACAAGTTCCTCCCCTTCAGAGGATACAGACGTCCCCAGGTAGTCAAACCTGCCAGCACCTTGATCTTGGATTTCCCGTCCTCCAGAACTGTGAAAACTAAATTTCTGTGTTTCACAAATTTCCCAAAACTTGGGTACTTTTATAATTGATAGCACATGAACTAACACACATATGTATTTTGTGATATGACTGGCAGTAAATAAAGCATGAGCAAAAACTTGATAATGCAACAAATAAAAATGAACTCCTATTACCCCTTGAAGCTCATCACGACGATTATAAAGAACCTGAACTTAATGTGCAGTGACTCTCTTCCTCCATCCCTCCCCACTAAGTGACGGCTTCTTCCAATTTTTTTTTTTCTGAGTGGCACTAAAAATTTTTCTGAGTGGAAACTAAAAATTTCACATAGCTCTAGAAACAAAGTTTGCACTGCTTCGAGGATTCTGAGGTTGCCAGAGAATGTTGAGGGGGTGGAAAGAAAGAAATGGCAGTAAGAGGATTCCATAAATGATAATTATCCACCTCACACACTTTCTTATGCTTTTTATCTGCATTACTCTCTAGCACGTGCCCTGTAGAAATGCTGGGGAACAGCATTGCTTAATTTTAAGTGTGTACATGGAGCACCTAGGGAAGTTTATTAAGATGCATATTCTGGGTCAGTAAGTCTGGAGCAGGTGCTGCTGCTCTACGTCCGACAAGCTCCCTGGTGATGCCAGTGCTGTTGGTCCACAAACTGCATGTTCAGAATCACCGAAGGATGCAAAAAAAATGGTTGAGATGTAATTTCTGGCTCCTGTGGAGTCCACAGTCTCACAGGAGGTATTGACTTCTGTGCCAAAAACTCACATACAAGACAGCAAAGCGTGAGGATGGAAAAGAAGGCTGCAAAACCATGCAGCTTGGTCGTCTTGACAGATAATTATTTACATAGGCAGTTTTCAAAATCTCACTTCACAACCTTTAAGAAAGAAACATCAGAAACCAGGAAGATCTGCAAGAAATCAGTCAATAGGTCCCAAAATAAATTAAATATGTTTCTTCAGCTTTCTGCACTTTTCTTGCTTGTTTTCATCACACAGTTGGAGAAAACTGTTTGCTCCAACCATATATCTGTTTTCTAGTCCAAAGAGAGCAGTAAAGGAAGACGGGCCCCAAAGATAGGAAGCTGGACCCTGCTGGCTTCCTCCTGGTTTCTGCAAACAGCTTCTTAGAATGGGCAAATGTCCACCATGGCACAGACGTCACCTTGCAGAGATAGGAAAACTCTCAGGCCAAAAAGCCATGCTTGTTATCAAACAGCCTGACCCACCCTTATGCGTAGGTGTCTGGGTGTCAGGCTGAGAGGGAAGACAAACGCAGGTCTGCCCACACACACAGCAGAGAATTGCTGTGGAAAATTCCATGGGGTGTGACAGGTGGCTTTTCTGTACTCCCATTTTCTTAACAGGTTAACAATATCAAAGTTATACTTGCAAAGTACAATCGTATAAACCTGGATGTCTTTGCAATGAAACTGCAAGATCACAGATTTGTACTGCAATGCCGACACCATCCTGTGAGTGTTCACCAGGAAATCTGCTTCTAGAAAATTTCCACAAGAGTCGGATGAATCTGCCGCCATGCAGTGAGCAAATGATCCGGCTGCCATATAAGCAATCGCATTTCTCTCAATTGCACGTAGATCTATCTATTTATCAGAAAGAAAATTCTGTCTCAGTGTTATTCCCTGTCTTTTTCCCCCAACACCAATGATACTGCAGTGACAGGCTGCACTCTGTAGCAAGAAGCAATTGGGAATTGGAACAACACCTTTGGACAACTTCTCCTAAGTCCAGGTTTCTCATCCATAAAACAAGAATAATAAAACTTATTACAGTGACCTAATAAGATATTGTGATACACTAATAATAAGTGTATGTAAAAGAACCATAAAAAATTAACACAGTACAGAGATGCATGCCTGTATTCCCAGCTACACAGGAGGCTGAGGCAGGAGGATTGCAAAGTTTGAAGCCAACTTGGGCAACTTAGCAAGACCCTTTCTCAAAATAAAAAAGTAAAAAGTGATGGGAATGTAGCTCAGAGGTAGAGTGCTTATCTAGTGATAGCCATAATATATTTTCCATATATTATCTAATTTAGCACACAGTCATCCAATAAATTAGGAATTATTATTGTCATCACTGTATTATAAGAAAACTGAGGTTTTGGAAGGTCACATAATTTGCCAATGGTCATACTGCTAGTAAGTAGCCAAGCATAATGTATATTTGTTGTTTTGACCTTCAGCATACATTGTCCCTTTTAAAGAATGTTATCTATTTTTTAATTAAATTTATTTTAACAGATACATAACACATTAATTGAACATATTAATGGGGCACCATGGATGTTTCAATACACGTATACATTGGGTAATCAGGTAAAACATATCATCTATCTCCTTAAACACTTATCAATTCTATATGGTGAAAACATTCAAAATCCTTTCTTCTACCTGTTTGAGATATGCGGTACACAATCACTGTCCATAGTGGCCCTACTGTGCAAAGCACACTAGAACTTTTTAATCCTATCTAACTGCAACTCAGTACCCTTTGAGCAACCTTTCTTCACACAACCCCCACTCTGCTGGCCTCTGGGAAGCACCATTCTACTCTCAATTTCTGTGAGATCAACATCTTAGGTTCCACATATGAGTGAGATCATACAGTACTTGTCTTTCTGTGCTTCTTTCACTTAACATAATGGTCACCAGTTCCATCCATGTTGTTGAAAGTGACAGGCTTTCATTCTTTTTACAGCTGAATAGAATTCCATTGTGTGTATATCACATATTTTCTTTATCCATTCATTGGTTAATGGACACTTAGATTGTTTCCATTTCTTGGTTATTGTGAACAGTACTGCAGTAAACACGGGCATGCTAAAGTCTCTTCAACCTGTTGTTTCATTTCCTTTGAATATATATCCAGTCATGGGATTGCTGGATCATATGGTAGTTCTCTTTTTAGTTTTTTGAGGACCCTCCATGATGTTTTTCATAACGGCTATCTGAATTTACATTCCCTCCAACAGTCTTGCAAGTGTTCCCTTTCTTCCACATTTTCTTATCTTTTGTTTTTTTGTTAACAGCTGTTTTTACTAGAGTGAGATGATATTTCATTGCAGTTTTGATTTGAATTTCTCCAAAGATTAGGGATGTTGAGCATTTTTTCATACACTTGTAGGGCATTTATATGCCTTCTTTTGAGAAATGACTATTTAGATCTGTTGCCCATTTTTAATAGAATTTTGTTTTGTTATTGAGGTTTTGGAGTTCTGTATATATTTCTTGTCAGATGTATAGCTTGCAAATATTTTCTACTCCGATCATCGTTTCCTTTGCTGTGCAGAAGCTTTTTATTTTTAAAATATTTTATTGATGGATTGTAATTATACATAATACTGGGATTAACTGTGACATCTTCATATATGCACATAACATAATTTGGCCAATTTCATACCCCAGTACCTCTCTTTCTCTCTCCTCCTCCCTCTCCCCTGGTCCTCTCCCTCCATTCTACTGGTCTCCCTGAAGAAGCTTTTTAGTTTTATGTAATCTCATTAGTTTATGCTTTCTTTGGTTTCCTTATTTGGGGGGTCTTGTCCAAAACACACCCTTGCCCATTCCAATCCCCCAAAGCATTTCCCAGATGTTTTCTTCTAGTGGTTTCATAGTTTCAGGTCTTACATTTAAGTCTTTAACCCATTTGGAGTTGATTTTTGTAACTGATGAGATGGGGGTCTAGCTTTATTCTCCTGCATGTGGCCACCCAGTCTTTCTAGCACCATTTATTAAAAAGCCTGCCCTCTTTGAAGCTCTCCGATTTCCTTTTGGAGCGTCATAGCTCATCCATTAAGAATAATCTTAATAGATGGCAACACAGATGGCTTACATTATCGAGGCTGAAGAGCAAGACCCTGCTTCCTAGGAGACTAGTGCCAGGAGAGGGAACAATAGTTGAGCACTCTTTTCTGGGAGTTAGACCCTCGAGGAAATGGCGCAAGTCTTTTAAAGTAATGAGGCAACACCCGCATCTGACCATTTCTATCTTGAGAAATTTCCTTTAGTTTTTGCTTCTTTGTTCCCACCCAAAACTAAATGGTTTCTACCTATTTCAAGATATAGTTTTCCAGCCTTCAAATATGTTCTATTTTAATAGTTTGTCAATATATTTCCTTTCTGCTAAGTTAACCAAAGAAAGCTACCTGTAATACCAAGCCAGGGAAACCCAAAATCCAAACCCATGCACTAAACCAATAAATTATATTCTCTTCTAAGAGGTCAGGCACTTTTATTAAAATGTAAAGTGCTTCTTTTCTCTAACATTTAGTTATATTAATCCTCGATCCGCTATTAATTCATGTGACTTCTACCATCTAAAATTAAAAGTGAAAATTACTTCTCAAGTAATAATTTAGAAATTCTGTTAAGTGCCATAGATTTAAAGTAAAATAATTGACTCCCTTGGGAAACTGAATTGTAAAGCTGATAAGAACCTATGAGATCATTTTCACCTAACTTATTTTTATTAATAACAGTATTGTAATAATTGAACAAAAACATCACCTAGCAGATTTAGACATTCTTCTTTCCTTTAGTGTAAGAAGCAGCAATAATACCACCTAGATGCAGAACATTACAGCTAAGTCCCACCAAAGACAAACGGCAAGAAAGGCTACAGAGACAAAATTTATCTTTCTAAGCCTTGCCTGTTTCAAAATTAAGAAATATCCATGCTCTCTACAAAGGAAGCATAGCAGTCCAGTGGCTCCTAGAGTACTGGTCAAAGTCATCATTGTGAACATTAAATAATGGGAAACTTCCAAGGAGGAAAAAGGCTCAGTAATAGTTTAATTTCCTCTCTACTTCCAAATGAACATGTATTCATCCAGCTGCTTGGGAAAGTGACTTTATTCCACCCTCCTGATGCTCTTGTTTGTGCTAGTTGAAAAAGAGAAGGAATAAACTGGTCTGGGTACTTCGAGTCACAGCTTTCCAAAGAAGAGGTTGCAAGAATGGGTACGTGCTCCGAATGGGAGGCATGAGGGAAGCCATAGCAATGGGCTGTGCACTGTGGAAGCCTTGCCACTCAGCCCAAGGCAAAGCCAGTGTTTGTGAGAGAGAAAAAAATGCAATACAAATACACCACGCAGGAATATGTACCCAGGTGTAGATGGTACTTTCAAAATTCCCTGCCATGTGCAAAAAAAAAAAAAAATGCACATTTGTTAAACATTCTCCCCACTCCAGGCCTAGAAGGTTCTTTCATTCAATGTGGATTTCTTTTGGTAACATTAGTAAAGCAATACTATTGAATATGCTCAGGTAGAAACCACAAATCACTGAATTTCATCACCTATAAGATGCCATCAGAAAGTTTGAACAAAGTAAATAAAGACAATTTGGCCAAATACTTTAGGGATTATTTTTTATTACATGTGCAACTTTGAAAGCAAATAAGTATTATAAATGACTTGGACTAATACAATGAATTATCTCCAATTATTAGGAGTTTTAAATAAACATTCCCTAACAATATTAGAATGCAAATACTGGCATAAAATAAACTCAGTAATCGCAGATGACATTATTCAATGGATCCGGAACATCATTAGAGAAATTTTTATTCAGGTCTTTGAAAATATTTAGAGAAAAATTTAGAAGTCTTGGTATATAATGAGGTAGAATCCTTCTATGGATAGGGTGCTGTGTGTGTGTGTGTGTGTGTGTGTGTGTATGTGTGTGTGTGTGTCTATGTGAGAAATGAAACTTGAGAATATTAAAATATCATTTTATCTGAAGAAATTAGCCTGTATATATCACCATCTATATGAAGAGAAAACAAATTTCCATTTTCTTTTCTAAAAAATGGCTTCTTCTAGATTCTGCCATTTTAACCAGTTACAATTTCTATTTTCTTTTCGCTGCTCGAATTGTGACAGCTTGGCCAGGGGGAGCTCTTTTTAAGTTGGCTCCTAAGTCCTGTCAACACTACATCAGAACATTTCAAAATGTACTTGTTTTCTGGCAACAAAAGTTTCCAGCCTAATCTTGAAATATCTCTTCTCCAAGACATAGAATGAGCTCCTCCTGAAAGCGCTGATATTTTTAGTTGACTTTTAGCATTTCTCTGTGATCTCCCTACTGGAAATTTTAACACCTCTCAAAATGACAAATTAAACCTCCTTACTTTTTAAAATTCAGTGAACCAAATAATCTTTACTACTTTTTATTACAAATTTTATATAACCATTTTATTTTTTAAAATCTTCCCACAAAATGAAGTATAAAAGACAGAACTAATACTCTGAGTGATTTGTAATATTTTTACTCTGCCATGATCTTGCGCACATTTGTCTCATCACTCAAATACTATTTTAGACCAGTGTTTCTAACTATTTCTGGAAGTTTTATAATTATTCTAATTTTGTAAATTTATATTTTTAAGAGTTCCTGTTATCTTTGGCAATTTGCAATTAAAAAGTTTTATAACTACTTTTCATTTAACTGTGAGACAAAATGTTCAAAGCCAAATACTTGACAAATTCTAAGAAATATACTTCATCCCTCTCTATATAAAGACAAAAATAAATCTTTGGTAGTTCATTTTTTTAAACTCAAATAAGAAAAGCATTACATTTGTGAATAATAAGACAAATTAAAACTGGAAAAGAGTTTTCAGTCTTCATTTGTAAAGAAACCAAGACATTATTTTATGTAGACAAACTCAACATTTCGGTTCAGAAGAAAGCATCTTTAGCCAAATGTTCCCCTCTGGAGCGAGACTGATTGAAACTCACACTTCCACCTTTATGATTGCTCAAATTGGAAAAGGACCTCTAAGGACAGAGTAGCGATGCTCAATTAAAGGCACCTGATTGTTAGAGAAAATGATACTAATTATCTTGGCACTGAACCGCAAATTAATTATACAAAGTCATTCTCTACAACATAAGACTGCCACTATTATGTGATGTATTGGAATGAGCTAAGCTCCCCGACCACTTCAACATATGACTTTTCAAAAGTAATTGAGAAATGTGCTTCTTTCTGTGGCTGGAACCTACTTAAGAGGTTTAAGGACAATAACTTGTGACACAGGCTTCTAGACACATGAGTAATTATAACCTTGGTTTACCTTTGCCAAAACCAAGCTGCATTAAGAATTCTTCACCAAGCCATTCTGTTTCTTATAGTTAAAAAAAACAAAAGTTATTTTGGATGAATCTGAAATAATAAACAATTTGTCACAAACTATTGCCATTAGCTCCCATCTTCATGAACCTGGGACAGGACTCGGGGAAGGGAGAGATTGAATATATATTGAAAGGTAGGCTTTCCGGAGGTTGTTTTTATACTAGTATTATTAGTCTTTCTTTAAAACTCTTTTAGAAGCCTTGAATAAGGAGCTCTTAAAGTGAGTGGACACGTGGACAAAAAGGACAACTTTGTCCAGAGAAGCCTCCACCTCACCTTTGTTTTTATTAAGACCTTGAAGACTATTCCACCCAACTGTCTTTTTGTCTACTGCCACAAACTTCTTCCAGGGTTTTCTATGATCCTAAACAACTCAATTTTTTTCACAGTTCCCAAAGGTATCGTACAAGTTTGTATTGCTAAGCCTGGCGTGGTGGCACACTCTTGTAATCCCAGTACTTGGGAGGCTGAGACAGGAGAATCCGGGTTCACGGTCAGCCTCAGCTACTTAGTGAGGCCCTCCGCAACTTAGTGAGACCCTGTTTCAAAATAAAAGAATAAAAAATAGGGCTGGGGATGTTGCTTGGAGGTAGAATGCCCCTGGATTCAATCCCCGGTAATGCAAAAAAAAAAAAAGAAAGAAAGAAAGAAAGAAACAAGTTTGTATTGCTAAAACAACAAGGAAACTAAGATAACCTGAACTAACAAGAAGGGTTTTATATTTTCTTTCCTTTTTTTCTTTGTGTCTGTGTATGTGTGTGTGTGTGTGCGCGCGCGCGCGCGCGCGCGCGTGTGTGTGTGTGTCTGTATGTGTGTGTGTTACTGGGGACTGAACACAGAGGCATCCTACCTGCAAGCTACACATCCAGCTCTTTTTATTTTTTTTATTTTGAAACAGGGTTTCACTAAATTGCTGAGGGTCTCACTAAGTTACTGAGACTGGCCTGGAACCTGCAATCCTCCTGTTTTAGCCTCCCAAGTACTGGGATTACAGGCATGTACCACCATGCCCAGCTAGGATTTTATATTTTCAGTAAGTCTTTGATCAAGCTTTGATCAAGTCTTTGACCCAATGTCCCCAGGACCAGAGAGGAAAACTGTATTCAAAGCCCCGTGGCTCACTGTCTTCTCATTCTCCCTTTGGTTCTGGAGACACCACACCTCAGCTGGCACCAGATGAACTCATTTTGTCACTAGGATTGGTGATTCTGATAAGGGTGATAAGAATTAATTATATCTTAGTTCTCTGCATATCTTTTCTTTGGGAGCAATAGTAGAGCACATATTTCTTTGCACATGGCAGTCCCTAAAGAAACATTAGTTGGATGAATGAACTAATAACAAACAAGTTCAAGATGGCATTAAGTCCTTAGAATCACCAGGTGAGCAGTAAGTTTCCTCTATATTCTTGGAAATACACACTTGTATCTATTCTTCATGAAAATAATTTAGAGCGATCTTGGTTATTCCCAGTCAAGGAATGACAATTTATTTTTCCTTCAAGGAAGGATCATTACTAAAAAAAAAAAAATCAGTTCATAGAGGTAACCTGAGATGTTGCAGGCCTTGTTAGTCATCAGCTTTGAGGTCACCTCAGTCCAGCTTGGGAGGGGCACCAACTGCCCACCCAAGTGGAGATTTCTGCACGCAGACAAATCTCCAAGGACCATGAGACCGATAAGCAAAGACCCTGACATCTTCCTTGTTTACCCTTTCCTTCCCTGATTCATCTGTGACTACCTTGATGTTTTCCCCTGATTCACCCCATCACTTCTTTGCTATCTCCTGTGATCAATTTTGTTTTGGTTATAACTCTCAATAAAAGCAAGATGCTGGTAAAAGGATGGCAGGAGAGAGAAGAGATATCTTTTACCCTCCCCAGCCTCCTCAGATCTTGTCATGTTGAATCTTTTGTCATTCCTGTGAGAGACTTCTAATGATCAATCAACATCAACACCATCCGCAAGAAATGGCGCCGCTACACTGAGATGTTAGAATAGTAGCTGGCTTTTTTTTTAAAGGAAATTATAAATCACAACAATATAAATCCTTTTGGAACAAGGTAGGATTATAAATCCATATATTAATATATTCTACTCATCCATTTTTAATTACAACAGAAAACAGAAGAAAAATATATTCAGTGAATATAGTAAGTATAGTCTGTCTAGAAACGTCAAGGCCAACGGATAGAAATAGAGAAAGAAGCAACAGAGATCAAGAAGATAGAAACCTGTGATCCAGTACTTGGGAGGCTGAGACAGGAGGATCACAGGTACAAGGCCAGCCTCAGCAACTTAGCGAGACCCTGTTTCAAAATAAAAAATAATTTCACAAAACAGCTGGGGTATAGCTCAGAGGCAGAAAACCCCTGGGTTCAATCCCCAGCACCCAAAAAAATAATGGAAGGAGAAGGGGGGACACAGGAAAGAAAAAAGAAAAAGACAGGAACACATAGTAAAAAAGTCAGAGAAAACAGTGTCCTCTATTAAAAGAATTTTAAGCAATTACTGCTACCTGTCATTAAAGTTGAGCTCTGGTGTTGCCCCTGTAAGATTAAACAGGAACATTTAATAAAGATTGAATGAAATTTTGAATTTTCCTAAAGAGTCAAAAGATAGTAAACTATTAACTGAAAGTTTCCCACATTTTAAAGGCCTCAGTAATAGTTTAAGATTCATTTAGGAAGGGAAATCTATTTTTCCTACTCTGTAAATGAGTTTAGTTATAAATAAAGAAAACATGATTGACAGTAGCTTAAGAAAAGAGCCTCTT
Organism: Glis glis; assembly: GCA_004027185.1. NCBI lineage: Eukaryota > Metazoa > Chordata > Mammalia > Rodentia > Gliridae > Glis > Glis glis. Next base: position 7,792 of record PVJS01013536.1, on the reverse strand, counting down.
TTTTCACAGGACAAGTTCAGGGGAAGGTAGTGGCTGTCCTTCACTTACTCCTCAATGATGTCACTGGGGATTCAGGAATGTCCGTCTTACTGCCGAAGTCATGCTTTGATGAAGAGGACACCAGCCACTTCCCCTCGGCGCTCCAGGTCCGTGATCTGTGGCAGGCAGAAGAAAGATTTCCTTCCATGTGAAACTTTGTTCCTATGCATATACCCTTAGTTTTGCTATTATACTCATTCATTCAAAGTTATGTTCTAACTTACATGAGGTGTGTACCATAATCAAATTAATAGTAAGCCTTTGAAATCCCAAAATGCTACTGCAATCCATGGAACTTTGTCAACCTTGCCAGGTCTTTATCAGTTTAGAATTTAAAATACCAAGCTGTTTGCACCAAGCAAATTTGACTCTTCATGAATTTAACTTGTCATTTGAAGTCTCATAATAGTAATAAAATAGGCATACTTGTCTTTATATTCAGTGAATACAACTGAACATGAATATTCTTATTTTCTATTATGAAGTCTCGGGAAAATACAGATGGTTTGTTAAGCAAATTATGTATTCTCTTTCCAGATTCTTTGAACAATGAAGTACAATTCAAATTTAGGATCCCTAATGATTAGTCTTATTTAGAGTATCCATAACCCATCATAGATAAGGTTTCCTGGGAGGTATTCATAAACCTTATAGCACAGCATGTCTTTTCTTGTGTTTTTAATTATATATTTTAAATTTACATATATGTGTGTATGTGTACATGTCTGTGTGTTGTATTCCTAGGAGAAAAACATTAGTCCAAAAAGTTATTTACCAAATCTAGCAAGTTGTTAACAGTAATGTTTTTATGAAAGTGGAATTAAAAGTATTTTATGTATGGTAGTTGTGGCCATTTGCACTGGGCACTTTATACTATAGTTGTATGTTTATTTTTACCAAAATCCATATTATACTATATTAGAAATACTTATATATCAGTCTATCCCATCAGCCATAAGTTCTACAAAGGTTCAAGGATCTTATCTTGATTTTAATTTCTATGTCCTTATTTTCTAGAATAGTGCCTGGAAATTAGTTGGTGCATATTGTTTATAGAATGAATTAATTAAAAATGGTTTTGATTCTGAACTTTCTTCTTCAAGCCAGCATCCATCCACTCTTTCACATACTCTAAACAAAATCTGATTGCCCATATATATGGTTGTGGATATACCAATACATTAGAGGTAGAATCATTCAATATTTTTCAGATGCCCCTAATAATAGAATGACTTTACCTTCCTAACATGGCTGTGTTTATTTTGTAGGGTGGAGGGGGGTTGTGTCGTGTTTTGTTTTGTTTGTGGTACTGGGGATTGAACCCAGGGCATTCTACCTCTGAGCTACACCCCTAGCCTTTATTTATTTATGTATGTATGTATTTATTTTATTTATTTATTTATTTATTCATTTATTTATTTATTTGAAACAAGGTCTCACTAAGTTGCAGCAGCTGGCCTTGAACATGCAATTCTCCTGTCTTGACCTCCTAAGTACTAGGATTATAGGCATGCGCCACCAAACCCAGCTCATAGGTTTTATAACTATGAAAAAAAAAGAAGTTGATACTGAATGCTGACCCATCACTATTATGGAATCCCATCAAAACTTGCTTCAAAGTAGTGCTGCCACATGCCATTATTGACTTCAACCACCGTGACTTTAATTTCCTGCTCAGGAGAATAGTGGCAGTTTATGAATATTTCTTACAATTATTTGGAAGCAAAAGAAACACTGAAAATATAAAACTATCAGGTCTTCATTTGATTTACAAGCTAATAAATTCGCCTGTTGTTCTTTCCTGAATGCTGGCCAAAAAGATAAAAGTCCTGGTTCAGAAACAAAGGGCTTTATCTCTCACGGCACAGTAATCCGCAGGAGCACTAGCATATTTGTCCTTGGAGCCCATGGGGGAGACATAGATGGGCTCCGATGGATACTACACATGCAAAATATATGCACACCAGCTGAGGAGCACTGAGATTGAGCCATCTACCACTTTTATAGAAGGGGGAAGAAAATTTGCTTTTTTCCTGGGGTTAGGAGAGATGTTCTATCATCTTTTAAGATTATCATCTGCATAAACCACCCTGAAAACTGGCTCCAGTGAAGAGCAGTTAAGTCTTTACAGTCTTGGCATAACCAGTAAGACATACAGGACAGCAAGAGGCCTACAAAGGATTCTTTCTCCTAATAAAAACTATCATCATATAAGTTTAAACCATCAACCAAAATTTACAAGTATATTTTTTATTGTTTTTACCACTACTTCCCCTTTGGTCGATAACCTTCTATTCTTCAGGGAATGCAGAGCAAGCCCATTTCTATGAAGTCCAACGTTTGGATCCCTCTTGGCCTTTATCCCACCTTCTATAGTTGGAGCAAAGAGCAGATGAATGAAATAGCGAGAGATGCAGCCGTAGTAGAAGCAGCCTTGGAAGATGAAAGGCTTTGTGCACCATGTTAAGGACTTTGGATTTATCCAAAGGAAATGGGAGGTATTAAAGGTTTTAAGGTGAGTGAGTAAAATGATCCAATTTACATTTTAGATAAATGGAATGAAACAGGAAAAAGAAGAGGCAAGGAGATAAATAGGAGGCAGTTGGATGACTGTGGCCTGACCCAAAACAAAGGAGTTAGTTGCAGACAAAAATAGACTTGAGAAATGTTTAACAAGTAGATTGTCCTAACTTAGAGTCTAGTTGTATATGAGAGGTTAGGTAGAAGGATTTAAGGAAAGGGTCCAGGGTTCTGGCTCGTGCAACCAAGTGATGATGCTTCACCACCACGGGAAGCATAGAAGATGTGGCAAATGTGAGAGTGGAAGTGTTCAGTTCTGCTGTAACTTTATAGAGTCTGAGATGTAGCAGGACGTCCAAGGTGCCCAGTAGCAGTTGGTTATGCAGATCCGGTGCTGGAGATAAGAGTTAGACCTGCGCCACAGAGCTAAATGATAATCGAAGCCATACAAGAGAACAGAATCACATGTGAAGCCTGTGGAGAATAGAAGGAAAAAAGGCTCAGGCAAGAATCCTGACACACAAGCACTCTTTTTTTTTTTTTTTTTTTTTTTTTTGCGGTACCGGGGATTGAACGCAGGGGCGTTCTACCTCCGCGCTACGCCCCCGGCCCTATTTTTTTTATGCTTTATTTTTGAAACCGGGTCTCACGAAGTTGCGGAGGGCCTCACTAGGTAAAGAGAGAGAGAGAGAGAGAGAGAGATGGCGCGCGCACGCGCGCATGCACGCTGACGTTGGCTGCGAACCCGGATCCTCCGGTCTCCGCCTCCCAGTAGGGATTACAAGCGTGCGCCACCACGCCCGGCCACACAAGCACTCTTTAAGGACAGCCCAGAGATTTGAAATTCCAACCAGAAAAGACAATCATGAATGCAGAATACCATAAGATCTAAAAGAATTCTTAAAGCATCAGAGTCAAATGCTGTGGTTAACTGAAATTACTTCAGAACTTAAAGTGCTTATTAAGTTGAATGAAGAGATCTCTAATTGACATGAGCAGTTTCATTGGAATCATGGAGGAAACACAATATCAATAGAAAGAGAAGTAAGGGAGATGAAGAAATAAACCATGTGTGTATTTGTAGACAACTCTTTCAGGAATGGTAAAGTCTAGATGGGAACAAAGGAGGCTTTGGGACTTGGTTTTAGCTTATTGGTTGTCTTTTGAATGATGTGGTGGCACACACTTGTAGTCCCAGTACTTGGGAGGCTGAGATAGGTTCAAGGCCAGTCTCAGCAACTCCAGGAGACCCTCAGCAACTTAGTGAGACCCTCTTTCAAAATAAAAAATGAAATAGAGCTGGGTGTCTACCTCAGAGGTAGAACACCCCTGGGTTCATTTCCCAGTATGAAAGAAAGAAAGAAAGGAAAGAAAAAGAAAAGAAAGAAAGAAAGAAGAAAGAAAGAAAGAAAGAAAGAAAGAAAGAAAGAAAGAAAGAAAGAGGAAGGAGAGAGAAAGGCATCCAGCAATATTCCATGACAGTAACTAACTACCTGGGAATATTTGTAAAATATCAACTGGATTTTGATACATAATGAGTTAACAAAATGAATTTCTTTTACTACTTTATAATTTGAGGTGTTACATCCTGTATAATGCCTTTTAGCTTAACTCCAGAATGTTTCTGTAGAATGACTTAAAGGAAAGAGCCATTATTTCAGAAGAGATGTCTTGTTAGATAATTTGGTCATAGGGATGGGAAAACTGACTAAAACACCATAGTAAGATTAGTTGGTGAGAGGATTAAAGATGACGGGATAGAGGGAGACAGCGTGCTTCAGGCGCTCTGAGACGTGGAACTCAACCAGCGGGAAGACTGCTTCTTGACAAGGAAAGAAAAGCAGCCAAAACTCAACAAAACAATGACAGTCAAAATTCAACAGAATAGGAGACAGCAGAGAGAGCAGAAGACTGTAAAGAGCTCCATGCATCTCACCTGGTGAGCGGAGAGTGGTGGCGGTGGCGCCATCTTGAAGGCCACGCTGACACCGCGGCTCCCAGAGACCTCCAGCAAAGAAGTAACAGATCCCTTTGAAGCCAGTGACTACAGACCATCATCAAAAGCAGTCAACTCCGGACCATGATGAAGCTCAAGTCGGACAGACCCGCACCTACGACGGAGACAGCTACAAGAAGCAGGCCATGTGCTCTGCTTCTGCAGCAAGAGCAAGGAGGAGAGACAAAGATGATGTAGCCCTGCCCAGGAGCAGCTCAGCAAAGAGGTCACCAGCAGATGAGCTACGGCCCCTCCCCGGAGCATCCCAGCACTAAGGACAGGGCCGGTGAGCCACAGCCCCCTGGAGGACATGGACGGGTAATGGAGAAAACCTCAGATGAGTAAAGAAGGTGACATAACTGAGGAAGATGGGAGGAGAGAAGAGGGAAACACCCTAATGCACAGGACAGACATACACAAATATATCAAAGTCAACTACTATGCTGAGCACAAGAAGGAGGGAGGGGGGGAGGGAATGGGGATGGGACTTGGGGGAGGGCTAATTGACCAATGCGAGCATAGATACTTCTACCACCCTGAAACCCATCAAGATGTATGATTACAATGCACCAATAAAAAATAAAAAATAAAAATAAAAGATTAGTTGGCTTATAGAAACTTTTATGTAAATGTCCATAGCAACCTTATACACAATATCTAAAAAGAGAGAACAACCCAAATACATACCAATTGAAAAATAGATTTTAAAAATGTAGTATATCTAGATAATGGAATATTACTTGGCAATAAAAAGTAATGAAGTATTGGTACATGCTTAAACATGAATAAACCTTAAAAGTGTTTCATGAAGTGAAATAAGCAGTCATAAAAGGTAAAAGGCCACATAATGTTTGCTTTCGTTTATATGGAATATCTAGAATAGGCAAATCTAAAATAAACAGAGCTAAAGACAAAAATCACATGATTATTTCAATAGATGCTGAAAGAGCATTTGACAAAATCCAACAGCCATTCATGATAAAAACACTGCAGAGAATCAGAATAGAAGGAACATACCTCAACATCATAAAAGCAATATACAACAGGCCCACAGCCAACATCATACTGAATGGGGAAAAACTAACGAGAGTTCCCCTTAAAAACAGGAACAAGGCAAGGATGTCCACTATCACCGATCCTTTTCAATATAGACTCTAGCCAGAGCAATGAGGCAAGAGAAGGAAATCAAAGGAGTGCAAATAGGAAAAGAAGAACTGAAACTATCTCTATTTGTAGATGATATGATATTATACTTAGGAGACCCAACAAACTAAACAAAATGGCCTATAGAACTGATCAACAAATTCAGCAAAGTTTCTGGGTACAAAATCAATCTTAAAAAATCAGAAGCTTTTCTATATGCCAAACATAAACCCACTGAAAAAGAAATCCAAAAATCATTTCCACTCACGATATCCCCCAAAATAATAAAATACTTAGGAATAAACCTAACCAAGGAGGTAAAAGACCTCTACAAGGAAAATTATAAAACATTGAAAAAAGAAATTGAAGAAGATCTTAAAAGAGGGAAATATCTCCCATGCTCTTGGATAGGCAGAATAAATATCATCAAAATGGCCATTCTTCCAAACGTGATCTACAGATTCAATGCAATACACATTAAATTACCAAGATCATTTTTCACAGACAAAAAAAGCAGTCCTTAAATTCATTTGGAACAACAAAACACCCAGAATAGCCAAAGTAGTTCTCAGCAACAAGAACCAGGCAGTAGGCATCACAATACCTGACTTCAAACTATACTACAGAACCATAGTAATAAAAACAGCATGGTGTTGGCACAAAACCAGACACATAGACCAATGGAGCAGAATAGAAGACTCAGCAACAAATCCACACACTTACAGATAATTGATTTTTGACAAAGGAGCCAAAAACATACACTGGAAAAAAGATAGTCTTTTCAACAAATGTTGTTGGCAAAACTGGTTAACCACATGCAGAAAAATGGAAATAAACCCCACTTTCTCACCCTGCACAAGAGTCAATTCAAGATGGATAAAAGACCTGGAAATTAGACCAAAGACCTTGCAGCTACTTGAAGAGGGCATAGGCCCAACTCTTCAACACATAGGCACAGGCAAAAACTTCCTCAACAAGACCCTATAGGCACAAGAAGTTATAAAGAGGATCAATAAGTGGGATTGCATTAAACTGAAGAGCTTCTACACAGCAAAGGAAGCTATCAAGAACCTCAACAGAGAGCAGACAGAATGGGAGAAGATTTTTGCCAGCTACTCCTCTGACAGAGGACTAATATCTAGAATATACAGAGAACTCAAGAAACTCACCGCTAAAAAAACAAACAACCCAATCAAAAAATGGACAAGTGAACTAAATAGATACTTCACAGAAAAAGAAATACAAATGGCCAATAAATGTATGCAAAAATGTTCAACATCATTAGCAATCAAAGAGATGCAAATCAAAACTACCCTGAGATTTCACCTAACCCTAATTAGAATGGCAATCATTAAAAACACAAACAATAACAAATGCTGACAAGGATGTGGAGAAGTAGGAACTCTCATACACTGTTGTTGGAATTGCAAATTTATACAACTACTTTGGAAAACAGTGCAGAGGATCCTCAGAAGATTGGGAATGAACCTACCATATGACCCAGTAATACCACTTCTAGGTATCTACCCAAAAGAATGGAAACCAAACTACCAGACTAATGCATGCATATCTATGCTTATAGCTGCACAATTCACAATTGCCAAACTATGGAACCAGCCAAGATGTCCATCAACAGATGAATGGATTACAAAACTATGGGATATATACACAATGGAATTTTACGCAGCCATAAAGAAGAACAAAATTATGTCATTTGCAGGGAAATGGATGGAATTAGAGAACATTAAGCTTAATGAGATTAGTCGGTCACAAAAAGTGAAGTCAGATGCTCTCCCTAATATGCGGAAGCTAGGGAGAATAGAGCATAGGAGGGACTCCAGACAAAGATGGAGAAAACCTTAGATGAGTAAAGAAGGCGACCTAACTGAGGGAGATGGGAGGAGGGAAGAGGGAAACACCCTAATGCACAGGATGTACATACACAAACTTATCAAAGTCACCTGCTATGCTGAGCATGAGAAGGATGGAAGGGGGAGAGAATAGGGGTGGGGATTGGGGGAGGGCTAATTGACCTATGTGTGCATGTATACTTGTACCACCCTGAAACCCATCAAGATGTATGATTACAATGCA